>PVLD010009258.1:0-78140 GCA_004027595.1 Dinomys branickii | reverse complement strand
AATTATACACCACGACCAGGTAGGATTCATCCCAGGAATGCAGGGATGGTTCAATATTCGCAAATCAATTAATGTAATACAATATATTAATACAGTCAAAGATAAAAACCACATGATTATCTCAATAGATGCAGAGAAGGCTTTTGACAAAGTCCAACATATATTTATGTTAAAAAACCTTAGAAAAAATAGGAATAGATGGCCTCTTCCTCAATCTGATCAAAGCCATCTACAACAAACCAACAGCCAACATCATACTAAATGGACATAAACTGAAAACTTTCACTTTAAAGTCAGGAACAAGACAAGGATGTCCATTGTCACCACTCCTATTCAACGTAGTTCTGGAAGCACTAGCCAGAGCAATCAGACAAGAGAGAGAAATAAAAGGATTAAGGATAGGAAAGGAAGAAGTCAAACTATCACTATTTTCAGATTTAGTTTTTTGAAGAATCTTCCTACTGATTCCATTAGTGTCTTACATTCTCACCAGCAATGAAGAAGAGTGTATTTTACCCCCACAAACTCATCAGCATTTGTTACTTGGTTTCTTGATGATGACCATCCTTTCTGGAGTAAGATGGAATCTCGGTATCATTTTAGTTTCAAATTCTGTAATGATCAGTGAATTTGAACATTTTTTCATATATTTTTGGACATTATTATTTCTTCTGAGAAGTAGCTATTCATTTCAGTTGCCCATTCTTTCTTGTTCTTGACTGGGTCTTTTATTAAGTGGGGTCCAAAGTTTTTTAATTCTTTATATATTCTACATGTTAGTCCTCTGTCCAAGGAAACTGGAAATTTTTTTTCCCATTCTGTAGATTGTCTCTTTACTCTGTTTTTCCCTTTGCTATGCAGAAGCTTTTTAGTTGGACATAAACCTATTTGTTGCTTCTTGGTGGTATTTCTCATGCAATTGGGGTTTATTCAGAAAATACTTCCTACAACGATGTCCTCAACAATTTTACCCATTTCCTCTGCCTGCTGAATGTTTCTGTTTTAACATTTAGATCTTTGATTCACTTTGACTTTATTGATTTACATACATTAGGTACACGGAGAGATATGAGTCTAAATTTAATCTTCTGCATGTGTATTCCACCTCCAATAAAATAGGCTGTTTTTCCTCCAGTGTATATTTTGGTCCCTTTGTCAAAGATCAGATAGCTTAGTGTGCCTGGGGTTGTTTCTGTGTCCTCCGTTCTGTTTATTGATCCACGTGTATGATTTTGTGCCAGTGTCATGCTTTCTTCATTGTAGCTTTGTAATATAACTTGAAATCTGTATGCCTCCTACTTGGCTTTTTACTCAGAATTGCTTTTGCTATTTTGAGTCACTTCTGGTTCCTTATAAATTTTAGTATTATTTTCTGTAGTCATTTTTTCCCTTATTTTTATTTGTTATTAGTATGTGTTTGTGGTACATAATGAGTATATTCTTCATGGGAAGTGAATACACACATAACACATCAAAATCCTTTTTGCACCCACTCTCCTTCCTTTCCCTTGCCTTCCCTCCATTCATTGGTCCCCTTCTCAAAGTATAAATAAAGACCAAAATAAGAGATAAATCGTAGGAAGTAGGGATGTAGAATTTTGTTTTCCCTCCATCTGTAAGGAACGCTCTTGGTGTTTTGATTGGAAATGCATTAATCTGTATATCAGTTTTGAATGTATGGCCATTTTGACTGCACTGGTTCTGCCTATCCAGAAATAGGGATATGTTCCCAGTTTCTGAGGTCTGTTTTGATTTCCTTTATCAGAGCACTGTAGTTTTCATTTTACAAGTCTTTCATTTCCTTGGTTTGGTTAACCTGAAAATGTTTAATTTTTCTTGGTGCTATTGTGAATGTTATGTTTTTCCTAATTTCTTTCTCAGTGAGTTCATTATTAGTATAAAGGAATGCTATTGATCTTTGCGTGTTGATTTTATATCCTGCTACATTGCTCAGTTTGGTTCTTAATTCTTGGAGTCCTTTGGTGGGCCTTCTGTGTAAAGGGTTGTGTTTTCTGCAAAACATGATAATTTAACTTCTTTCCTTCTTACATATATCACTTTTATTTCTTTCCCTTGCCTCTTTGGCCTGGCTAACATTTGGAGTACAAATTTAACACAAGTGGTGATACTGGACATCCTTGTGTTGTCCTAATTGGAGAGGGAAATGTTTTTGTTTTTCCTCATTTTATAGGACATTAGCAATAGTTTTGTCATAAATGGCTTTTATCATATTGAGATAATATTCTTTTACACCTACCTTCTTCAGGATTTTTTTGGGAATGAATGTTGGATATTTTCAAACAGTTTTTCTGCATTTATTGAGATGATCGTGTAATTTTTATTTTTGCTTCTGTTGCATGTTGTGTTACCTTTTCCTTTGGTACTGGGACTCGAACTCAGGACCTTGTGCTTGCCAGGCAAGTGCTTATGCTGCTGAGTTATATCCCTGGCCCACACTACCTTTATTGATTTCCATATGTTGAACCATCCTTGAATTCCCCCATAGGAATCTAGGTTAGTCATGATGTATGATCTTTCTGATAATGTGCTGCATTATGTTTATCAGTAATTTGCTGAGGATTTTTTGCATCTAAATTCATTAAAGAGATTGGACTGTAGTCCTCTTTTTTGGTTGGATCTTTGTATGGTTTGAGGATCAGGGTATGCTAGCTCCCAGGAATGACTTAGTGAGTATTGTTTGATTGTGAGAACTGTCAAATGTCTTCCTTGATTTCTTCTGTGACCCACTGATTATTCAAGAGTGCATTATTTAATCTCCATTAATTTGCATAATTTCTGTGGGGTGTTTTGATATTGCTTTCTTCTTTCAATTCACAACAATCTGATAATATTCATGGGATAATTGTAATACTTTTGTATTTACTTAAGTTTTCTTTATACTAGACAGTACATGATCTATTTTGGAGAAAGTTCCATGTACTGCTGAGAAGAATGTGCATTCTGTTGTTGTCAGGTGAATGCTCTATGAATCTCTTAAGTTAATTTTTTAAAGGTCTTGCTCAATCTTGTCACTTCTTTGTTAACTTATTGTCTAGTTAGTCTGTGTGTTTGTAACATTGTGGTATTGTTGTTCCCTGCTACATTTGCATTGATGTTTATCCAATTTTCTGTCCAGTAGTCTTTGTTTTATAAAATTGGTTGAGCCAGGGTTTGATGTTTATATGTTTGTAACAGTTGTCACTCCCAGTTGAATTTTTCCCTTAACCAATAGGTAGTAACCTTCTTTGCCTTTTCTGATGAGTTTGGCTTGAAGTCTGCGTTGTCCGAAAACAGCTACTTCTGCTTGCTTTGGGCTTCCTGTACACAGAATCTTGTTTTCCATCCTATAATTTTCAGTTTGTGAATTTATTTTTGGATTAAATGTATTTCTTGGAAGGATTATATCCTTGGGCTTTGTGTCATTCAGAGTTATTATTACAAAGTCCTGACTTATTCCTGTAACTCCATTGTCTTTCCTGTTGGTGATTCCACCTTTTATCTCCTACTTAACAGCTCACTCGGCCTGATATATTCACGCCATTAGACATTTTGGCACTGATAGCTTCATCTTCTCTTTCTAGTATAGCTAAAAGAATTTTTTCAAGTGTTGGTTTAACAGTCATGAATTTCTTTTGGTACTTTTTGTAGTGGAAATGTTTTATTTCCACAGCAAATTTGAAAAGTAGTTTTGCAGGGTATATCAGTCTGGGATGGATTATTTTTTTCTTTTAGGGCTTGAAACACTTCAAGCTTTCCTGGCCTTTAATGTTTGTGTTGCAAATATGCTATAATGCTAGTGAGTTTACTTTCATAAGTGGTTTGTTTCTTTTCTCTAACAGTATTTAAGATTCCATCCTTGTGTTGGACTTCTGGGCTATGGTGTGTCCTGGAAAAGTTATTTCCTGACTGTGCTATTCAGAATTTGATGTGCCTCACTTATCTGTACAGTGATATCTTGATTGCAGAGCTCAATTCCTGCCAAATTCATGTTCAGACAGAGAAAAATTCAAGAACTGAACATATTTCTCCTAGAAGAAATAATGGAAAACCAAATACAGCGGTACCTCAGTTCACAAAATTAATTCTTCATACAATTCTGGTTGCAAATAAATTTTGGATGAGAACCAAATCAAATTCAGTGGTTATGCTTAATGCTGACCTTATGGGGAACTTGACTCAGTTCTCTTCCAATTTGATTTGTCACAAGAACTGTGGAATGAATTAAGTTCATGGGTCAGGGTACCACTGTAATTGGTTCTGAGACCAAAAATTACACTTATAAATTCATTTTTCCAGGACTTCAACAAATTTCACAATGACTTCTTTCTTTAACTCTGTGGAGTTTCTCACACTTTTTTCTCTTACCTTTACTGCTGGCATCACTTTCTTTGGAACATACTTGCAATAATTTATACAAATAAAGTGCAAAGAAAAAACAAAAAAAGAAGCACAATGACAAATGTTTTCATGCACTAACGTAAGCACTATACATTGTCTGGGTGAGAGTGACACTTAGATGGAAGTGTTGCCCTTTTGTGTTCACAGCAGGATGCAGTTCATGCCTCAATCTCAGCCCATGCAGTTGTTTTCGGGTCATATTTTCAGTTCAACTATCAAGCAAAGTTATGAGCCCTGAGCAGATTTTTTTCAAACTGTGCTGTTTGAGTAGTGGAAAGTTTGAGTGTGGAGTTATTCAACAACAGTATCACTGTATGTTAAATTCTTTCCCCATATTTGGAAAGTTTTCTGCTCTCACTTCTGTGAACAGGTTTTATGGTGTCTGTGCTGCCTTCTGATTTTTCACTAATTTCATTTAATCTAAGGGTAGGCTTCTTCTCCTCATCTAACACACGCTGGATTCACTCTGCATATTCTCGTGTTATCTTTAAGGTATTTTCCAATAATTTGTCACTGACATGAGCCCTGCCTTCTAGTTCTGATCTCCTGTACTCATAGATAGATGGCTTCTGTTGCTTGTGCTTTCAAAACCATATTAAATATCCTGCATTTCTGTTACCTTTTTCTAGCCTCTAATTCTTTCTAAACTGTTCATTCGCTGTTTGTGTCATTTTGTATAGCTCAGCTACCTGGTTAATGTCTTCTGTACACTCACTTACCATTTGGTTTATTAGGTCCATTATGTGTTTAGTTTTATCTTCTTTAAGTTTGTTCAGAATGCTATTGATCTGTTTTTTACATCTTCTCTACTAGCCTTTCAGATAATTTAGCTGTGTTGCTTTTGATTTCATCCTTCTCAGTGCCTCATGGATCAGTTTTGGAGGTGTTGAGAGTTTTTGGAGACATTTTATTTCAGAATTTTCTCACGTTTCTGTTTCTTTTTTGTTTGCTTCTTTTGTTGTTGGTATTTTTGTTCTGCTTTTTTCAGGTTGATCATAGTAGAAGATTTTGTTGCTAGTATGAATCCACTTTTTTTTTATTTTAAAGATAAAAGAAATAAAACATATTAGTAGGCACACAGACATGTATAAAATAACATAAAAACAATACAAGCAATACATATTTTTAGACAAGGTGATAGGAAATTAACAATGGTGGCTGTATTACATATTAATATGTTCAAATTGGTTACTCAGATAAATAAATATAGGCATGTTTAATATAAGATTGATCACTTACACATTAACTGTTCCTTTCAATAAAGTAAAAGAAGTCAGTAGTACAACTATCTTAGCTATCCTGTGTACACCTATGTACATACTTTTCCCTTATTTCTTTCTTTTCTATTTTCTCACATACCGGTTGTTCCTTCCTTTGAGCAATTTGAATTGCTTAGTGTCTGTTTTCCAGTGATACAGCCTGAGCATGGATAATTATAGGCCTTTGCCTCTGCCCCATGGTCCAACCATGAACATTTATTTGGGAGCAGAGGTTGTAGTGTATATTGCCCAGCACCCAATTCTCTGGGAATGGACTGCAGTATTGTTAGCTATAAATCAATCCAGTTATTGGCATACAGAGTAAACCAATTATTATGATCAACTATGTCACCTTTGCAATAGCAACAAAATCAGCAATAATATAGCATCAGAGACAAACTGGGTATTGGCATACCCTAAGAACCAACAGTATACCACACTTAACCATAAAATGCAATTTATAATTATAGTCAATAATATTGACATATGGTAATTATTTACTAACTGAAACTAACAATAGAACAATATTCTATGGTAATAGTACAGAGGTAGTGAACTAAAGATTCATAATTCTTAATAATTATACTAGTAAAGATAGAGGGTGGGGGAACCAGAAAATGGAAAAAGTAAAGTTTGAAAAAAGTAACCAGTGGAGGACAAGAAAGAGAGAAAAGTGAATCGAGGACCCTATTAAATAATAACAGGATATTATTATTACTATTATATATATTAATATTTTCTCCCTTTATTCTTAAAATTTAAAAATATAAATACACACAAAAATAAATAATAAAAAATCAATAATGTCAGATAAAAGTAACAAAATAACAAAGAAGAAAAAGTAGGAAAACAAAAACAGGAAAAAAAAATGAAAAGGCAAGACCTAAGTTAAAAGTAGAAATAAAAATCAAATGAAAAAAATCCAAGCCTCAAAACAGCAGTAGAGAAAAGAATGACAAAAAATTGAGTTAAAAAAATTCATCTGTATGTGTGAATGATTATTTTCTTTCCAGAATCTGCGATCTGGAAACCCAGAGAGTCCTGACCTTTTCCACCGGGCTTTACAGCCTGTGGGCTTGTGAAATGCACTTCCTCCTCCAGGAACCCCTTTACCCTTACACAGCAGGCTGTGGCAACCATTAGACCAAAGTGTGTCGTTGCTCAGTTAGTAGTTAGGAAAGTGACCAGACCATCGGTCTCTGCAGGATGTAGGAAACAAGGTGGAGTTCAAGCAGGCTGCTGTACTCAACACTAACACTTTCAGATCTGGCCATGTCTTAAAGCCAGTGTTCACTGGGCCTGTTTTCTCATTAGAGAGGCCAAGACTCTGGTCTTTGGCAACCTAAGCTCAAACTTTGCAGGAGGTCTATGCACACCCTGCAGCTTCTCCACAGCTGTCTCGCAAGGCTCCCTCTCACCCAGTCACTGTGGGAGAATATCGCTGGAGACCCGGAAGAGCTGTTGCTCCACAGCTGTTCTGTGGCTTAGTCCTAAACAATTAATCCCTTCCCCAAGCATACGATTACACTGGGTTTCTACCCCACTCCAGCCTGCCTTGAAGGAATCTCTTTCAGAGTAAAATCCTGTTACGATTGATACATTGTGTCAACTTGGGGAGTCTCGTGGTTTGGCTGAGTAACTCAGCAGTTGTAGATCTTGGGGTGAAAAGGACATGCCCTTACCCTTCTGGAATGTTGTTTATTGTGTTAATTTGGGAAGTTTAAAAGGTTAACTATGTGATTCAGCAGGAAGCCAGGGTGCTTACTTTGTATACATCCTGAGCCTGTGGAAGAGGAGGGCATGGAGACTGTGTGAGAGCTACACGCCCCCTGGGTGGGGGCAGGCTGTTTACAAGGTAGAGGAGAGAAAGAGGCCACTCTGCTTCTGAAGCAGCTAAGTATGGACTGAAACCTCCACAAACTGTAAGCTAAATAAACCTCTCCTTCCTTCATTTAGGGTGTTGGGTGTTTTGTCTCAGCAACGAGAAAAAAGTAACCAAGACAAATCCCAAGCATTTTTATAATTTCCTATAGCTGTGGGCTTTCTTTGGTGCTATCACTGGGCAGGTTTGTAATCTCTCCTTGGGTCTGCCAACTATCCCAGTTTACCTTCTTTATCCATGTGTTGAGCACTTCCAGGATCAAGTTAGTCATTTGTTGGTACCCCTATGGCCCTGTGCCAAAGGGAAACAAAGCACAGAGCTGGCTCTGAGTTAGTGGGTGGCTGGGGCCAGGGCTCAGAATCCATAGGCACAGAGCTGGTCAGGCACCAGCTGCAGAGTTGGTCAGTGGCCATCCCTTGCAAGGTAAGGCTGTGCAGCCCACTACTGGATATGAGGTGCAGCTGCGCTGTTCTCCTGAAGAGCAGGAGGCCCACTTAATTTATTTCCTGTGGGTACCTTTAAATCTTTTCCAAGACCTGCACTTTTGACTAATTAATGAGTTTGTATTTTCTGACATCACTTATATGCAGTCTTCAATATTATAGGGTTATACTATACTTGAATTTTATAGTTCAATCCATATCTCACATTTTTTATTTTGTAAAATTTCCCAAATAACTCTCATTTATTCTGTTTCATGATTTGAGGGCATTCCTGAGAACTGAACCTAAGACCTTCACGTTGAACTACAACTCTAGCCTGTTTTTGAAATGCCTGTATTTTAAGACGGTGTCTCAGTATGTTGCTAAGTTATCCAAGCTGAGCTCCAACTCCCAACCCTCTCGCCTCAGCCCCCCAGAGTTCTAGGGTTAAAGAGCTGATTCATAACTAGCTCCATAAACTTTAAATACCTTAGCATTTTCTTTATTGAGCCATTTCTGGATATTGTACAATAGAAAAATGCACTAGCATTACAAAAATAACTGCTAAAGTTGTTGGTCATCCCCTATTCCTTTAGCTAGTAAACTCATTAAGATTTAGAGTTCTCTTGTTAGCTTGAAAGAACTAATGTTCAAAATTATCTAGGAACATCATAGTCAGGAAATGGCAAGAATTAAAAAAATAGTTTTCCTTTGATTGACACTTCCCAAACCCTCATCTCTGTTTTGGTAACTACCGTTCTACTATCTGCTTTGATGAGGTTTTATATATAGCGAGAGAGAGGGAGAGAGAGACGGAGACAGAGACAGAGAGACAAAGACAGAGAGACAGAGAGACAGTAAGAGCATCTAATATTTGTCTTTCTGTGCCATGTTTATGCCACTTGGCAAAATTTCCTCTAGGTTTATCCATATTATCACAAGTGACAGGACTTAACTTTTTTAAAAAAGGCTAAGTAGTCTCCGTTGTGTATATGTACCATATTTCTTTATTCACTCTTCCACTGGCGGACACTCAGGGTGCTTCTACCCTGTGTAACTCTTGCTTCAGTGAACATGAGAGTGCAACTGTCTCTCAGACATACGGGTTTCATTTCCTTTCTCTAAAGATATAACACTATTGTGTTTTTGAAGATTCCCATGAGGGTAGATTTTGTATTCTCACCATACAAAAAAATAAGTATCTGAAGTAATGCTCATGTTAATTGACCTGATTTAGTAATGCTTTAGCTAGTGATACTTTCCTAGGGGAATTCTACAGCTAAAATCTCTTCGTCCTAGCAAGTTTTAGTCTGTTTATTCAGAAGTTCAGTTGACAAGGATGTTAGCAGGGTCTCCATCTTTTCTCTCTGGGTGTGCCTCTTCACTGAGAGAAACAAGTAATTTACAAGCCAGCTGCTTTTATTCTTCCCCTCCTACCCCTCGTTGCGCTGAGTAACAAGTAACACAGTCCTTGTTACAAGCAAGCAAATAAGCATATTAATTTTTCTATGAGAAAAACATTAGCCATGTATTTTATTTATACTCCAGTAATTACAACAATTGATGATTAAAATCATTGCAATTTATTATTGTTCTGTTTTTAAAATATTGTCTCATAGCTTGGACTTTTTGCTTGGAATTGCATTAAGAATATTTTACATTTTGTTTCCATGTCATTATATCATGTTCTCATCGGAGAACAAAGACTACACCATTCCTACATTACACATTTTACTGATGATGCTTTGTGACTCGGCGGATGAGCAACTTTTATAAATAATTTGTAGGTGTTCTTTCAAAGAGATTTTCTCTGTAGGATACAGACTTTAATATAGAGAGTGATATTAACTTTATTAAAATAACTTTCAGATCCTCTGCCTCTATCTCATTAGCTCGCTACTCTAACTGCACTTTGCAATCTCCTGGGGAGTTTTATAATCTACTAATGCCTGGAACATGCCCAAATCAACTAAGACCAGATCTACAAAGCTGGAACCAGGCATCTACACACTTACAGCTCCCAGAGTAATCCTAGAACATGCTGAGGCTTTATTATATTTCTGTTGTGTGCGACAGTCTCATTACGCTGCCCAGGCTGGCCTTGAACTCCTGAGCTCAAGAGCAGCTCCTGTCTCAGCCTCCCAGAGCGCTGGGACTACAGTCCAGGAGTCATACTGAGGCTGTACACTTACAGTTTCATGTCTTTTTCTGGGACTGTTTTGTACCTTTCATTTTGTTTTGACCAAAACCAGAAAACAGCATGTTAAAATTCCCCAACTAATCTTATGGTACAGTCAATTTTTTCTTATCTGCGAGACATTATTCAATGTTTTACCTTGTTATGTGATTTAACACTGAGATCTTTGTCTTCGTCTTAGTTCAGGCTGCATTAACAAATTGCCATAGACTGGACACTTTAAACAGTCATTGATTTCTCAAAGCTGTGGAGGCAGGAGGTTGAGAGGAGGCTGCTAGCATGGTCAGGTCCTGGAAGGGCCTCTTGCAGGCAGCACACTGCCCACTTCTCTTTGCAGCCTCCTGCAGTGGAAAGACGGAGAGAAGCTCCATGCATTTTCTTTTGTGAGAGCACTGATCCCATTCATGAGGATCCTACTCACAGGAGCCAGTCAGGTCCGATCACACTGGAGATTAGAGATTCAGCATACGCATTCTGGGGTGCATATCCCCTTCGTGACTGTCTTCATTGTACGCAAATCATCCATGAGACACGCAGATCTTTAACTGTGTGTTTGTATTATTGCAATGATGCAATATTTTATTTTAATTATTTATCTTGAAAAAGTATTTCAGATCCTCCTTTGAATTGTTTTATGCTTCATACTTCATTGTTTTCAACGGTCTGAATTGCTCTCCTTTGTATGCATGCCCTAAAATTAATATTTAGGTAAATTTTAAATCTTCCCTGCTCATTTATTTCCTCTTATGAGTAAATTTTCAACTTACATGGATTGTTTTACCAGAAATACTTCATTTTCCAAGTCAATTAACTTATTTTGTGCCTAGCTCTTGTGTTGTCTTTTTGGTTTTATGGTTTTATATCTTTGGGGGCTTGTGTTCACATTTATTGATTTTATCTTATATTGATTTGGAAAAGAGACATTTTTAATAAAAGGAGACAATTTTTAAATTTTAGTGCACATAAATGATTTTGGGGGCTTGAAAATCATATCATTTTAATAAACACTCTGGCAGAAAGCATCTAGAAAAATGTGGACCAAATTTTAAACATCAAGTAAAATAAAGAGTCTCAACAGCTAAGTCAGTGAAGAGGCGCAGCATTTGGGACTGCTTGTATCCTTAGGGTCCCTCCTGCTCCTAGCAGAGGGACTGAGAAATTTAAATTTCCTACAGACTGGAGGATAACAGAGAGACACAAAGCAGTCAGCATTCTTCAAGACGGGGACATGCCAAAGGGCTATCCCTTGGGGAGAGGAAGAAGACTGTCATTCAGGAACAAAGCCCTAGCTTATTTCAACAACGGAAATGACCAGTGGGTTTTAATTCTCTGCAAATTCCATGAGACATTATTACCATTGATCTCTTTTTGTACATTTAATATTCTTTTCCAGTTATCAAAATTCACTATTACTATTTTTCATCAATTCTTGCACGTTTAAGTTTCCAGCAGGGGTTATTTCTCTTCTTTCTGAGGACCATTTTCTTTGTTACAGGTTCACGGTGATTAGCTCTCAAATACGCCTTTTTATCCTCATTTCTATAGGGTCTATTTTCTGGGCACAGACTGCGAGACTGGCAGCTCTTGTTCATCAGCTGCTTTGAGGAGACAGTCTTGCTGTAACTTGTCCTCTGTTGCTTTGAGAAACCAGCTGGTGGGTTATTATTTCTTTTTAAATTTTGTGTCTCCTTTATGGTCAAATTTTCTATTACACTTTTACTTTTGGCAGTTTCACTGTGCTCTGCTTGCATGTTCTTACGTATATCTTTCTTGGAATTTGTAGTCCTCCTTAGTTCCATGGGCTTCATGTCTTTTGCAAAGTTAGGAAAATAAGTAACTTATTGCTTCAAATACTGGTCTCATTTCTAACCTGTTCTATCTGTATATTAGGCCATTCACCATGACTATACATTTTCATTATGTGTCACTATAACAAAATACTTCAGGCTGACTACATTATTTCAAAAGGTTTATTTAGCTCACCATTGCAGAGACTGAAAGGACAAAATTGTGCGGTCTTACCTGTCCATCTCCTGACAAGGGCCTCCTCGACTACGGCAAAACATGGTGGAGAACTGGAAAGGGAACCAGCCACATGTAGAAAGGGCCAAGTGTGCCAAATGGACTTGCTTTACAACAACCCACTACCATGAGGAAAAGAAAAACCTGACTGCATGATCAGCATTAACCCCTTCTTACTTATCTTGCACCAATCCCCATCTCTTGAAGGTTTTGCCACCTCAATACTGCCATACTGAAGACCAAATCTCCAACACACGAACCCCTGGGGGGCCAAGGACAGTCAAACTGTACTTGAACACAGAGGTCATGTCCCATGGTGACAAAGAATGAAACTATGGGATGGAGGGAAAAGCGTGCCAGCAAATTTATTTAGCAAATATAAATGGGAGAAGTAAAGCTCCCACGAGCCAGGAAAGGGTTTTGAGTAGGGTCCCAATGAGGCCTCTTTGTCCAGGTGTTTCTCTACACAAAACTTACTACATCTTAGACCATGCTGGGCCAGGCTGAGGTCACTCTGTGGGGTAACAGGCGGCAAGTTTGGGCAGAAGGGGCCTCCAGGAGCTCTGGGCACACAGCGAGAGCACTTTCGTAAGCACTGATAACTGCACCTCTTCTAAAATTATCAGCACGAGCAGCTCAGAGACATTCTTCAGGGGGACGTGACTAGAGCTTGGCAGTCCTGGGCATCTGTTGCTCTGTCTTTATCCCATTCCTGGCAGGAGGGTCCAATCTGTTTAACTTGGGACCCTTGTTTTATCAGACTTCTGGAGCCCTATGCCTGGCCATCCTGTCTCCATCCTGGGGCTTAGGATTGCTTTCTGTCAGACCTCAGCCTCGGGATTCTTCGTATGTTGTCCTTCTCTGGAGGAGCCTGAGTCCTTGTCAGGCCTGGATTTTCCTTAGCTGTTTGTCCTTCCTGCTGCAATAAAATCATAGCAATTTTACATATATGTAGATTACTATATACTAGATATAGATCCATATAATATAGATAGATAGATAGATAGATAGATAGATAGATAGATAGATAGGTACCCCATAGGATTTCTGTCTATCTATCCACATATATCATTTATATTATTGATTCAACATTCTATCAGGTATGAAAATATTCTTTTACCTTTGATCATAGCCTCTATTTTATTTTGGTCACAGGTGGTTTTTCTATTTTCTAGCCATCATTTTGACCACCCATTCTTTCACTGCTTTCAGTAACTTAACCTTTAATTGAATATATACATACATATTTTTTGGCTTTATAAGATAGGATCTCGCTATGTAATCCAGGAGCCTGGTCTTGAATTTACTATATATCTCTGGCTGGCCTCAAACTCACAGCAATCCTTCTGGGACTATAGGCATGTGCTAGAATGCCTGGCTTAGATTTTCCTCTATAGTTTTAATTTATGTGTGCGTTGTGTGTGTGTGTGTGTGTGTGTGTGTGTGTGCACGCGCGCGCGTATGTTTGTGTACATATGAGTGTGTGGCTCTGCTTCATTCTACTTCCAGTCATGTGCTTAGTATTTTATATCAAATTTCTAGAAATAACTGGTTTTACATGATGCTAGGTATTATTTTACAGGGAGAAACTACATTTCCTTCTGGCAGGCAGCTAGAAGAATAGATATTCAAAACTGGCCTCATACGATTGAGAATCAAAAAATATTTGGACCAGGAGATACGATTGCAGCTCCTTGCTTTTAGTATCAACATGGTGCTACCTTCGCCCAAGTGCCTGTGTCAGAATGTGGGGCTCATTAGTGGCATACTTCCAAAGTCCTCGAACAAGGGAAAGCTTCTGTGTCACTCTTCACCTGAGAACAAGGACCTGTTTCCATTTCAAACTCTTGATTACCAGCTTCTTAAAAGCGGTCATTAAGTTGTAAAACGGTTTAAAAGGAAAGTCCTAGCATAGCCCAATATTTGGAAGTCAACTACAGAGGAGGTCAGATGGGATGTCTGCTGTAAAAATTTCTCTTTTTAAATTTCCTAACTTTATTCAGATATGTCTTAGTATTGCTCTTTATAAATCTGCTTCTCATTAAGAGTGAGCCATCTGTATGGTTTGATTCAGCATTCTATCAAGTGTGGAAATTTTCTTCTATCTTTGCATACAGTCTCTATTCCACTTCTATGACTTAATTCATTTAGGGAAAATCAATTACTTGTAGGTGTCTTTTTAATTTTCTGGCCACTATCTTAACTACCTATTCTTTCACTGCTTTCAATCACTTAACCTTTAATTGATAATAACTTGAGAGATTTTTACCCAGCTTCATTTTGTGATGTACATTTCTTAAAGTGGTGCTTCTGTCACCTAATAAGTCTAGATAAATATTATACATTGTAGTCAGTCCATGCACATGAAATAAGCTCATCACTATAGGGTTATTTACTTCAGCCCCACATAGTCTTAAACATGCTGCCACAAAAATCACACATATTATTAGTTTCTGCTGCATTTTTTATTAAAAGTTCCATTGTGTACTTAAATAATGCACTGAAATCTTTATTTAATACAGAAATTTCTTGATTTTCTTCTGCATAGGTTAAGGGTATCGAAGCATTTATTTCCCTTTGCCTGTAATCCCCCAATTACCTCCTAAACTTGACTACCTGTATTTTACATAATCAATGTTATTAATATTTTTATGCTTTATCATATAAATTATGGTTATATGCATGGCCATAATTAAACTCTCTGTACTTTATTCACATATTGAGGCTAAAAATTAGAAATTATTAGGCAACATTTAATTTTTAAGAGTTTAAGAAGGTTCACTTCAGAGCCAATGAAAGTTCTGTGATCACATCCCCTTAGAAATTGTAGTTTTCTCATTGTGCTTTTGGATTTGTTTTATGCAGTGCCGTAGTATATCTTTAAATTATTCCACTAACCCAAGTGTTCTATTAAAACTATCCATGGGACATATATTTTTGTTGCAGCCATCTCCCTATGGCCTCGCTAGTCCTTTTCAGGCTGAGTTATTTGATCTCCAGTACCGTAGCTGTCTGCCATTCAGAGAACTCTTTTCTTGATGCTCTTAAAGTTAATGTACTATGTCCTGTTTTCTAAATCCTTTCTGGTTTATTTATTTATTTATTTATTTCAACAGGCGATACTTGCAACAAATTGTTAATGCAGAGTATATGGAAGTTAAATTTCTGGAGTCATTTTATGTTTAAAAAACATCTCTATTGTCTCTTCACATTTGACTGGGAGTTTGGCTATATAACAAGCATATCACACAGAGATAAGAATAATTTCAAGTGAATTTAGAACCAGAATTTGTACTACTCTGAAATCTCTTGAGATCGATTTATTCCATTTTTACATTATTAGCGAAACTATACCCTAAGTTACTCTAGGTAGTATAGTGATTAGCAGCTACACTAATGTTATTCTTTGAATCTATTCTGAATATGTTATAGAAAAATGCAAGTTAACACTCACTGTTCTTTAGGAACCAAAAGTTTTAATATAAAAGAAAATTGATATATGGAAAAACATCCAAGAAATTAAGTAAAAATACTGTAATATTACATGTAAATTAGAAATAACAAAATAGACACTCATTACTTTGTCTTCTGTCAAAATCATGTATTTCCTTGTTTTTATCTGTTGTCAAAGCCTAGAATTGTGAACAACACATGAATAATAAGTAAGCGGCACCCAGGGTTTCTTGGGGAATGTATAATTTTGCACCCAGTTCTGGAATATGTAAGATGAGGCTGAGATTTCTTGGGACAAAAGCAAGGAAGTTTTCAAGAAAAAGACTGTGTAAGAAAGAAGGCGACAAAGTGGAGTGCTTCTTTCATCAAAGGAAGAACAAACCAAGGGTCAAAAATGTAATGCATGTAACTGATGAAAAATACACTGAATATATACAGTTTGAATTCAATCAACTTGAAAATCAGACGGGGAAGAAAATCTCTCTTAGGATGTTACCACTCACAACTTTGTACACTAGCCACTACAAACAGGCTTTATCCTGCCTGTCCTGTGTTCACTATATTTGAAGATAACCAACTATCTCCAGTTGATGAGGGACAGTTCTCTTTTGATGAAGAGTTTAAACTAGAAATACAGAAGCAATGATGGAATAGGAAAGTTCTATTTTGCAACTCCTAATGAAATAAATAATAATATTCACGCAATGATCACAAATTAATGAAAGCATTAGATGAAAGGTTACAAGAGATTTCATAATGGTAGACTTGGATTGCCAACACCTGTCCCCACTCATTAGTCTGGGCATCACCAAGGGTAAAATCAGCAATCACTGTGGTCCTGAGACACTATCACACAAACCAAACAAAAGCTTCAAATTACATCTGACCAAGACTCACAGTCATTTCACTTACAGTAGATAAGTGGAAATTAGTTACATGACACTAAAAGGAAGTGAATAAATGCAAAATGTAAATCTTCACCAGTCCAGTTATTAAAATCTTAATTGCATGAAGGAAATAAAGAAAAGTGAATGGACTACAAAAAGAATAAAAATGCAAGATTCATAAAGAACAAATACAATGAATAGAACTTGTTGAATCTTGGTTCAAACAAACCAATTATAATGGCATTTCTGAGATAATTATGGAAATTTGATTATAGGCTGGGTATGAAGTGATATCAAAAAGAATTATTTACTTTGCCAAGTAGGATAATGACAGGATACTTTTGTGTAAAACATGTTTATATTTTTTAAAATGTTGTGCTATATGTAAAAGTGAAGTGCCCTGCTGTGTTTTATGTACTTTAAGATCCTTCAGCAAAGGCAACGAAAAGTGAAAGCACATGAAGGAAGAGAATGTTAGAAGACTTAGGTGACAGATCTGGGGAATTATATCTGGGTGACAGGAATGTGGAGGTCGCTTTACCCCCTTTGAAAAGTTATTTTAAAACATTGAAATACCTATGTTTAAAAAGATGTTTCTGTTTGTGATTTCACCTTTGCTTTATACATTTTAAAGTTTAATATTCAATATCATCTTCCAGTACTGTGTCTGAGTTCAGATACTTAACATTTAACTTTAATATTTTTATTTTATTCTTTCTGGGTTTATTTTGAAAACCAATAGCCTGTATTCAGTGAAGCCTCACTTGTGCATACTCTGTGTGCTAGGAATTCCACTCCAAAATGCTTACCAAACAGGACTGCACATGTTCAACAGCAAACACACCTTTACAGAAGCAGGACTGACAATGTCAAAACCTGGAAACAGCAAAATTGAGCTGAATAAAATGGATAAGTTATGCTACGTTCATTCAATAGACTATCACATAGTAATGGGTAGGAGGCAGCCTACTGTCCATACAACAGCACAGCTAAATCTGACAGGTAGAACACCAAGTAAAAGAAGCTAGAACAGCAAGATACATTCTGTGAGATTCTGCAGGGATGCGACTACGGTGATGGATGCCCAGATATTGGCTCCCTGTGTGGAAATCCATGACCAGGAGGGGCAAAACTGGAACTCATAGGGTGTTGGAAATGTTGTGCTTCTCAGTTGATGTGGAGTGTATGGGATGGGCGCGTGCTGTGGAAACCCAGTCAGATGTGTGCACTGACAACACGTACATTATCTTTGTGTGTTTCTACTTGATCAATAAGCTTATAAAATAATTGGAATTATTTTACCTCAGAGTCTGTCATGGTTGATATATTGTGTCAACTTGGAGAGTCTAGAGGTTTGGCTGAGTGACTCAGCAGGATGCCAGGGTACTTACTCTGTATACATCCTGAGCCTGTGGAAGAGTAGGGCATGGAGACTGTGTGAGAGCTACACTCCCCCTGGGGGGGGGTAGGCTATTTGCAATGTAAGGGAGGTAGAAAGAGGTTGCTTGCCGCCACTCCTCCCTTTTGCTGGTTGTTTTTGCCGTGCTCTGCTGCCATGAACAGTTTGCCCTCTGCCATGTGCCACTCTGCCTCTGAGCCAACCAAGTATGGACTGAGACCTAAGAACTGTAAACTAAATAAACCTTTCTTTTCTTCATTTTGGGTGTTGGGTATTTTGTCTCAGCAATGAGGAAAAAGTAACCAAGACAGGGTCTTACTACAAAAATCAAAGAATTATTTCAGAAAAATGAAATCCATGCATGAAATGGGCTTTTAGACAGTTTACTAAGCAGCTCATTCACTCACCAGTTATGCCCAAACTTGGATGAGGATGTAGCCATGTTAGACACATACACACCTTTATGCACACAGCAATATTCAGGCAACATGTAGTGAGTGGTATCTCCCCAGCAAAGTCCACGCCATGTCAATACTTTTTCTATGTCTTCTCAACTGTTCAAATCATTTAAATCTTTCTTTTCCAAGATGCTTGAAAAGCTATCAACTGTATCAATCATTGCAAAACAATATATCCAAAACTTGATGTGTACTGTTTCAGGTATTCCATATAGGCTAATCTTATATCCCAGGCTTCATATTCTTGAATAGGGAAAAAAGTCACTCATGTGCAATATAATGACATATTTGGTGCATATTCAATAAATACTGAATCAGTGTGTATTTTAGATAGACTGTCACTGACAGCATCTCTTTATACTGTCACCCTATCTCAGCATGGATACACAGACACAGAGTTCTCTCAGCCACATCTGCAGCTCTACGGCTCTTTCTGGTTTTGAGGGGTAAGTTATGAGCGTCGTGATTGCTCCTCCCTATAGAAATTGAATCCAATTGCAGTTTTCCCTTTCTCTCCTGGTAGGCAAGATAAAGAGCAAAAGCCAGCTTGGCCAATTAACTATAACACAAAGAGGCAAGGGTGGAAGAGAAGCTTTTCTAGCAGTGGCAGTGAGAGCATTTTCAGTGGCAGTGGGGGCAGCAGAGGAAGCTTCTGCAACAAGATCTCACTTTATTCTTATCCTCTAGCCTGACCGAGCCCTGACCTTTTATTTTGTGCCTTCCTAGGGAATCAGTGACCCACCCAACAACCCTTCACAATTTTTCTTCCATTTATATTAGAGTCGCTCTCTTTCAATTTGTAACTAAAACCCGAGGATGCACATGAATGTATGTACGCTCACACACATACACTTGTGTGCACACATCCCTAAATCTGTCAATGTCACATAATTTATATGTTTAACAGCTAAATAGTGGAGGCCGTCAATGTCTTTTACTTTTCAACCATCTGTGCTAATCAATTATTGTCCTGTTGTTTTCAAAATAGACTTCATTGCTTTTGTTTGCTCACTTATTTTAATTAAAAAATTACTAGCACATATAAATACTAGATCCAGTCAAGAATGACATTTTCTAATACTAACAATGAAAATGCTTGTCTATATTTCCTCTTTAGTAATTTCATGTGTTTATTTTTTCAGGTTTTACTTATTTCCCTGCATAGAGTGGAAGAAAATAATCCCTTTCTAACTGATCGGGAAGTTGCCTGCCACTAGTTATGGAATAAAATTTCTATTTCCAACTGATTGCATGTGCTAGGGCTCCTTCTGAATATTTTTCCCAGTTCCATTAGTCTACAAGTTTATTCCTGGGCTTATATTTTCCTGTTTAATTATTATAACTTTACAATTTGATTTCTTTTCAGGTTGAGCAGATGGTATCTTATTTTCATTAAAATAAGCTTTTTTATTTCTGTGGATTGCATCTCTTTTCTCACTTACAATGGTCTTTTTGCTACTCTTTTTTCTCAATTATCTTTATAACAGTTTTTATACAGTATTTTCAAAGATCAATTTTATAGTTTTTTCTGTTTACTAATTCATAGTTGGTTTGATGTCCTTTTATTTAAATAACTAACATTATCTATTTCAACCAATTCTCTTTATGCTAAGATCTTTAGGGATGGTTCTAAATTGTTAAACCTTAAGCATATTTTTCCTAACTTTTTTCTTTGGCTTATGCTAATTCTCCCTCATAAACTGTTCTCTCCAAAATTCAACTAATCAAAATCCATGCTTACTTATGGTCCATATTACATGTCACAATAAACCCATGTTTTTCTTCTTAGACTGAAAGCATTCCATTGGTAAAATCAAATATATATATATATATATATAAATGTTTCTTAACTTGGTCTTTAATATGTATCTAGCTTCTTCTCTCTTGGTACAGTAAATTTATTACAAACAGAAATCAAATTCCAAAATAATTTATCAGAATAGTCCACAAAATTTTTTAAAAATTGAACCTTTGATAAGTAAAATATATATTCACTTTTTATTTACTTAGTTCTGCATCATTCTATGTAAAAGAAATACTATAATACAATTAGAAATATGTTAATAGTAGGATTCTATTTAAGATCAGTACAAATTTGTCAGATTCAGGGAAAAATTGTACAGAACATTAGAGGTAAGAGAGCCTCTATATTTACAAATACAAGACATAAATTTGATTTTTTAGGGGGATCTCAATGACTGAAACAAAACTAGAAACATGACTGATACTTGTGGAGAAAATAGTGTGCACTGTATTCAGTGTATATTGTTTTGTGCGCGGGGTAGAATATGTATATAAATGGAAAATCTTGATCTTGAGGTCTCTCGGTGAGCTAGAGCTACACAGTACATACTTCAGACAGCGTAAAACAATGCGTAGGTCCATGGTAAGACCAAACAAGTGGCCTGAGGACTGAGTCATTACAGCCCTGGCTCACCGGCTCACATGGGGGTAATGGCATCATGGGTCATGTAAGTTTTGCCTCAGTGGATCTCTAGGGAAAGTTCCATCTCCAGAAAGTTGAATATCTTCACAAAAATAGGCAGGATTTTTACAGGTTTACCCCATGATACACCACTAACTGAGATATACTCTTAATTTTTTATGATCCTGCTTTATCAACATGATAGCAAATAAAACATTTAACTTTAATCTTCCTAATATTTTTAGCTCATCGAGTTAAGTCACCATCACATGCAAGAATAAGTTGTTCTCAAACTGTGTGTAGTTTACCTGTATCCAACAAAAGGTCACAGAGCATTAAAATGAGTAACCTCTTATGTACTGTTTCAGTCAGCTCCAATATGGTGAAGTCAGATCAGACTTTTAAGTGTTTAAACCCAGAAGTAAAATGACTGATAATGTCTGCATGGGAAGGCTTCGGGAATAGTCCAATAAGACCTTTTAGCAATGCCAGCATAGATAACAAGGTGCTAAATCTGAATGACAAGGCTTTTGCCGAAGTGCACTGGCTTTGTGTTCTTGAATGAAGTATATTCATTATTTGCCTCTTCTTCATGGGATGTTAACCGTTCAAAACAATTTATGAAGCCATAAACCTGCAAGATTTCTTTTCTTGCTTAATCTAAGTAGAGGCAATCTTTGTTTTCATTTGCCTGAGCCACAGCACTGAAGCTGGTTTGCTATGGACTAAAGTGACCGTAGTTATTCCCTCTGGGATATCATTTTAATGACGCTCTTTATTTTTATCTCCTATTTTACTATTTCGCTAAAATCAATATTTGAGGCTTCATTAAATTGACAACTAAATTTGAAATACACTTACTATCATTCAAAATGCAAATGACCATTTGGTTACTTCAGCTCTAAAAAGAAAGCAAACATGTCAGCAATGTTATGAATATATATGTTTATTTTGAAATTTTCCACTCAGCAGGTTTCCTTGTACTTCTGTAGGTAAGTCTTTTACGTGAACATAAATTTGAAACTATATTCCCTGATTTGTTTGCTACAGTCATTTTTGTAAAAAAAAAAAAAAAGTAAAAAAATTATATATAGTTAATCAATGCTGATGACATGTGAATGATATTTCCATGGAGTCAGGAACATCACTTGGATTTGGGCTCAGTCTACCTCCCACCCGTGGGAATGTGAGTAAGAATCTCACAAATAAAAGGTGAAGACTTGCTTTCTTTGTCACCACACAGCTTGATTTCTGTCCCTCTCCACATTAATCAGATTTTGTGACCTTGTTAATATAGCCATGTGTTTTCTGCCACATCATCAGTAACAATCTTCCAAATAGAAAAAGCTAGCATTAAAAAAATCATGGTTGCTTTCACTCCATTTTTCTCTTACTTTAGCAAAAGTAAACAACTTCTATTATATCATAGTGCAACTGCTACCATTAAAAAAATAGCAGCTACTTTGTTGAAGATCCAACATGCTGAATAGAGGCCTAAAATCTTTTATTCAACGGCATGATCAGATGGAGATATTTAGGTCTTTACCAAAATGTGTGTGAGGTGTGTGTGTGTGTGTGTGTGTGTGTGTGTGTGTGTGTAGGGAGCAGGGAGAGAGAGACTGATGGATAATGCCAGAATATATCAGGCAGAGTGCGTGCCTGTAATCCCAGTACTCGGGAGGCATAGGCAGGAGGATCCCCATAAATTCAAGGCCAGCTCAAATTACACAGTGAGCTCAAGGCCAGCCTGAACCACATAGCAAGACCCTGTCTCAAAAGGAAAAAATATATATGTATCAGGCACAGAAGTAGAGTTAAGGAATGTCTAGGGATTCCTGTAAAAATTATAGTAACTGGCTAAAAATCATTTTATTTCCTCTTCAAATCATGGAACCCATGTCACATAGGTCTTGTCCTGCTGTTTCTACTGGATCACATCTGTCACTTCGGGCTCCATGATTTAGCATTTGGGAGGTTTTCTCTTAGTCAGAGGGTGCTAAGGCAGAAAAGAACACAATTTCCTTGAGGGAAACCAAGAGTCCTTGTGATTTGGTTGAGTGGGCAGCTGGGAAATTCTGTTCTTGAATCTTCTGTGCTTGATCTCCGCTGAAAACGCCCCACACGGGCTTCACGTTGCAGTCTTCGTTCCTCCGTCATGACCAGCCTTCACTCTCAGGCCCCAGAGCTCTCTGCCTGTTTTTCACACATTTACCTTCTTGCCATTATCATTCCTTCAGACAACTCATTCTACCCCAGGGCCTTCATTGCTTTTTCCATCCCAAATGTTTTTACCTGTACTACCTTCCTTAAATCCATGCCACCTCCTGTTCCTTCTGCACCCTCACATCCGCCACCTTCCACCTCCCTTCCTCCCACCCTGCCTTCCCTACCTTCCCATGCAGGCTGCCATCTGGCTGCTTAGCTTAACCTTCTAGTTTCCTCCTGCCCTGAAGTTGCTCTAAAATGCCACAAATGATGGGAAGCAGCTTACAGGAACACCTATGCCAGTGTGGAGTTTTGCCTAAAACAGAACGGTGGACCGGGTATCACTCTGGTCTCTGCTTTAATATTCGTTTCAGAAGGCTTCAGTTCCATCTACTTTTCTTTTGCTCCTCTGAGCTAAGTATCAAGTTTCTCAGGCTAATGACTAAGACACTGGCACAGACTGCTGCTCATTTATGGAGCTATGAGATCAACACTGTGTTAGCTTGGTACAGCTGCTATAACAAAGAGCTACGACAAAACTTATTGTCTTAGATCTGGAAGCTAGAAATCTGAAATCAAGTTATCAGCAGAGTCATCTCCCTTTTCTCCCTAGAGGAGTGAGGCTTCGCTCCTGGGCTTATGGGTGGCCATCTTTTCCCACTGTCACTTCTCATCCTCTTTCAGTGGGTGAACATCTCTGTGTCTAGTATGGACTGAGCATGTCCCTCCAATATGCTGAGGCTGAAGTTTGTCATGTGATTGTGTTTGTAGAGGGGGCATGTAACAAGGTCGCAAAGGGCACGTGTGAAGACAACAAGCAGATGGCTTTCTACAAGCCAGGTAGAGGGGCCTTGCTGGACGTCCACGCTGGGGGCACCTTGCGTTTGAATCTCTAACATCCATAATTATTAGAAATTAAATTTCTGTTACTTCATCCAGCCAGTCTCTGGCATCACTTTATGCCCCTCCTTGAAAGCTTGATAATAGTATCCCAGTTGTCCCTTTTATAAGGCTACCATTTCTATTACGTTAGTGCCTCCTGTGATGATCTCATTTTAATTTGAAAAACTGTAAAGATTCTACCTGTAAACAGTAGTACATCTTAAAGTGCGGGGGTGGGGGTTAGAACTCGAACATAACTTTGGAGAGGGCACAATTAAACAAATAACATAGACCAAGCCCGACCCATCCCCCTGCATCTTTCAGGAACCCCGCACATGTTTGGAAAAGGCCCAAGGTGCTGTGCCTTGTTTTGTTTTGTTTGCTTTTAAGCTAACATATGGGACTGCTTTTTATTTTTTAGAAAACCTCCCTTTACAAAATTAATTCAAAATAGTTGTACAAATTTTAGCAAGTATAATAAAATGTGCAAAACTACCCAAGACTCCCTTCGCAGAGCTGAGAAACCCCGCTCACGCGCTTGTGCAGCTCTTCCGTCTTCACACACTGAAGTCACGTGTGTGTGTAAGGCTAGTATGGGCTGGACTACACTGTCCAGCATTGTCCAGGCCCCCTCCTGGCCACGCCCTAAGGATGAGTTGAGACCTCACTCAGACCAGAAGTGAGCCGGAAGTCTCCAAGTGTTCATGAAGCCTCGTGAAGAAACCCTGAGGTCGGGGTGTTGATACACTGCAGAAAGGAGCTGGGCACGCGTTTTGCCTGCTGAGTCAGGCCTGCTGGGTGGGAAGCACAAGTTTGAAAATTGACCTGCAAGGATGCTGAAACAGAGTCCTTCTGTAAGCGACCTCCATCATGTGAAATGATAGCAGCAAAACCTAACGAGTAGAACAGTTTGAAAACTGTATTAGCGGCACCAGTACATAATTGAACTGATTCTATAGTATCAACTCTTCTTCAGCCAGATGAGAAACACTGCTTTAACCTCTAATAAAGATGTTGACAGTAAATATCAGCAGAATAAATAAATGAATGGGAAAACCATGTTCTCTGTGGGCAGCAAATAAACACAAATCTGACCTCCTCCTGTGGACGGTACACATGGCAGATCCGCCTCAAAGAGTACATGGAGTTCCTTCCTCCATATAACCCAGAGCAGAGGGCTTTGACTCTGAATTTCTCCATTCAAAGGCCCATGAGTTGTGGCTCCTGCCAATTCTTCATGACATAGGCAGTTCTTCTTCGCCCATATAATTGGTATACTCTGTCTCAAACACACTGAGCTCATACAGAGCATGGATTCTCATTGGACACAAAATTAACCCTTGGGGCCAAACATGGGAGGAGGCAAAAAAGTGTAAATCTTTTATGAATAGTGCATGAATGTGCATTTATTACACACATAAATGTACAGTGCATCTGTACTATTAAATTTGCCTGAAGGGCAGCAATTGGAGTAAGGGTAATAAGAAGGCAAAAATTTGCTTTACGAGGAGATAATTTTGAAGAAGTTGAAAAACACTGGCATAGTCTTCACACATCTCCTAGCCAGGGCTCCTCTGAAGCAGCAAATATCAAATTCTAACCTCCCAGCCCATCTCGGTCGCCCTCACAGTCAGTGTCCTGTCCACACACATTTCCCTCATAGCTATGTCATCGAGGGGGAAGGTTATAAAGAAATTGAGCATTGAGTGCCTTTAAATGGAAGTTCCTTCAGTGCATGTAAGTGCTTGAAAAAATTAATGATTAGTGGCCAAATAAATTAGAGATCAGGAAAGACATCTGCAGTTTTCAGACACACCTTTAATGGAAGACAAGTTTAAGAAGGAAATGATGTCCTGTTTCATTTTTAGGAAATTGAAAAACAGGATGTATTGTCATTAAAAGGAATTGTATGTGTCTTCTAGATGCTCACTCTCTGGTTTCATAGCATTTGAATTACTTCGACAGCATCTGTAATGGATATCTTCAGAAGCAAATTGGTACAGAGAAGGCAAAACAATTAAAGCCTCAATTCAGAATATTACAGAAACTTAACAAACATCGTTTACAAACTCCACTCAGTCCTACCAAGGAAGAAAAGTAAGTCAAATCACAAGCAAGTAGTATCAATTTTTACAAATTTTAATCTAGTTGCCCAAGTCAAAAGAAAGTCATAGGTGTCCTTTATCTGTTTTCTTTTTTTTTTCCTGAAACCCAAGTGGCTCACTTGGGTTTTTGGCTTTTCCTAATATTTTCCCCCTTAACAGAACCAATTTTTTGACTTCTTATGTTCAAGACTTAAGTATCAATCTATTTTATTAAGAAATAAGGAGTCTGGCATTGAAAAAATCTAAACAGCTCAACATGAGCCAGCTTAGCTGTCACTTAGTCCAGGAGAGGGCAAAAGAAGAGCCTGCTGAGTATCACTTTAATGATATCCCTTAGTTACTGCCGATCAGGTCTGCAATGTCCTCAATGAGTGTATGGTAAAGGCTAAATAATAGTGGCAAATGGAATGATTTCAGGGCTCCAGGAGGATCAAAGCCCTCTCACAGAATTCAAGATTCTCTCAGGGATAAGACCAAGAAGTTCTCTAGGCAGCCCATATTTATTTAGTTACCAGAACAAGAGAAGGGAAACACTCAGGAAGGGTGGAAACTGCTCAAGGACTTCTCCAAGTGAGGTATTAAATTAATCCACTCAGGAGTGAGATGCCTCGAGCTATAGTCTTTATCTAGTTGAGATTGATTCACGTGTCCCTGACTGTGGCTTTGTCTTACCCTTTAAGGCTTCATGGCTTCACCCACCATTACAGGCCTCAGTAGGGACCAACGACTCACAAAGCCTCACTTACAATGAGTCTACCACACATCTCCACACAAGGGGCCTGTGCCTTAGACAGACTCACAAGTAAACGTGGAAAGCCAATATGTGAATTTAAGTCCTGCTCAGGGATGCTTTGTAGTGGTAGCTATCCTCACATCCTGCACACCTGTGCTCTGGGCAGCTTAGTACTGCCCGCCCACTGGCTCAGCCTCCATGACTCCTTCTGATTGGTAAGAGAAAGAATAAATCTTTGAAGAACTTACATGAATGCGTATGTAAACATACACACCAGATTTAAGTAATAAAATAACTCTGAAAATATTTCCTGCAGTCGCTTTCAAGACTTTGCTGTTCACGTCATTTTACTTGACAAAGATTTGGAATTGGGATTCAGATACAGCGTTTTGTTTTTGTTTCTGGTATATAGTTAGGCAACTGCAAATTCTTATGTTCTGTGCCTAAGAGGAGCTTTCTATATTGAGGAGGGACTGAGCGGGAAGAATCACACTGCAGAGTTAAACAGAAGTTGCATCTGCATAAGTGGAAAGCTACAGGGAGAATCAAAGGATTAATGTGAAGGCACAAGGTCTGATAGGGAAAGATTAATAATATTTGGGGTTATTTAACCTAGAGAAAAACAAGCTAATTATTGATTTTCTTAGAGCATTACTTGCATTAAAATACACTCTTGTTTCATAATCATAAACAGCTCCTGGTTACCCAAAGGCAGGATCTGGGCAGAAACTGAATCCTCTTAAATCAAGCTGTCCCTTTGAATTTATTTCTCATGTTTTCCTTATTGAATCTTCCCAATCCCCAGCAGATGGTTTCCCTCTATTCCCATTTACCCTAAGGAGACACATAAAGTATTGAATTTAATACTGATAACAATATTGACAATAATAACTTATTTATTAAGCATCCACTGTGAGCCAGGGACTGTTTTAAGTACTTCTCAATTAGCTGGGTGTGATGGTACACGCCTGTAATCCCAGCACTTGGGAGGCTGAGGCAGGAGGATCATTGCAAGTTTGAGACCAGCCTGGGCTATACAATGAGCTCAAGGCCAGCCTGGACTGCATAGTGAGACCCTGTCTCAAAAATAAGAGCACTTCTCAATTATTAATTCCCATTCTCAAAATAGTACTACAAAGTAACCATAGTGATGATCATTCTGTATTTTAGGAAACTAAAGCTCAAGAGCAGCTAATACACTGCTTAAGATCACAAAATCTAAACTGCAGAGATGAAAATCAAAACTGGATTTAACCCTACACTGTGTGCCTTGTCCACTGTATCATACTCTCCCTTCCATGACTCTACAACAGAAAAATAGTGTTGTATACAAATACAAGAAGAAAAATGACTTATAAATGTGAGCTTTTTTCAAAGTAAAACTACATATAAGGTATTAAATTGTTAGACATACTTGATGAAATAAAATAAATGCATAATTAACATGAAAAATGTCTAGAAATATTAAATTTAAAACTATTAAAATTTAAACTTGAAAGTCCACAGAAATCCAAAATGAAGCCTGTACTTGTTTCTAAAATATAATCTTTAAATTTCCCAGAACAAGTCTGGAATCAAATAGACTAGAGCATCAATACTGGCAGGAAAGGACTGCATTTTCCATCTTAAATATGTACATATATTAATGTAAATTTCCTTAATAAGAATGGATTACTCTTATAATTATTTTTATACAGTATTTATATCACATACAGACCTCTGGCACTGTGAGATGCCAGTCCTCCTCCAACACAATCCTCGCTGCTTTCCTGTATACGTTTCCTTTTTCCCAAGCTTCCTGCCCTGCTCCCAACCTACCCTATGCTCTACCATCCCCTTGCTCTGACCCCTCTTCCCATTGCAATTTTTTTTTTTACCTGGGCTATGCATGTGGCCCTTAAGTAGCTTGGAATTAATACTTCTGTGTCTTGCAAACATCTATTACAATTTAGTGTCTTAGGAAACTCAACAAAAGTCCCAACTGTTTAATTAATAGCAGCCTGTAACATTCTTCCTAGGATCGTGGCCAGGTTGTCTTCATCTCTACTGACTCAAGAACAAGAAAATCAGGGCTAGTATTCACATGGGGAAGAAGATTTAACATTTGTCCCTGAGAAATACTGACTGACATTTTTTTGTTGTTGTTTTTTGGGGTTTTTTTTTGACTGACATTAAAAGTTGTTATACACTGGAGTAAGTGGCCAAGGACATTTTAGATTACTTCCCTAAAGAGCATTAGTAATAACTTGTCTTAATAGATATAGTCTTTGCTGAAGGCCACAATTATACTACATGATAGCGAGAAAACAGCATTTTCTATTTCCAGTATTACTCTATGCTCCACTCCTTTAAGCAAGACCAAACCAAATGTTGCTTTTTCCCCCTGCAACAAAAATGCGTTGACAGTAATTCTTCAACTACAATATTTTCCTAAGTTAATGACGATTCTCTTCAAAATACAGAGAACCTTCCCAGGAAATACGACTTTGCCTTTTGTAACTACCTTTGAGGATCAACGGGACATTATCTGGAAACTTATGAACATGGACCTTTTAGAGCTGCGTAGCTCTAAAATGTTATTTCTTTTCATTTGCTCCTCTTTGAGAGATAAAACCGGAGCTCTGTAGATCAAAAGATGCTTAAAAACTGATACTCTGTTTTATTCATCTCTATGTTGCTAGAAACTGAAGTAGTACTTTCTAAATAGCAAGTCCTAAATAAATAAAATACTCACTGAGTGTTTGAATGAAGAACTGCTTACCTCACATTGGCCCATGCAGGCACATCTTTTATTCCCTTTTTTATTTTAAAGAAAAACAAAATTTCATAATCAAATAATTAAAGAGTAACAACAGTTATTATGCTGTGTATCATTATCTTCAAAGCAGGCAAATCTTGAATCTCAGTTCAAAAATGACATCCAGAAGCAGTTCCTACAGAAACAGAAAATGTTGACAAATTCATGCTGTTCATTATAAAATCTATCAGATAATTTCCTTTCCCTTCTTTGTGACACCGCTTAGAGGTTAACACATGTGTTCTGCATAGTGATTGGCCAAGTTCATGAAGTGACTCACTGAGCTCTAAGATTCTTATGTTATAGTTTCAGTTCTAGTCCCTTAGTCTTTTAGAGAAAAAGGAAACATTATCTGTTGCACACAAGAGTGGAAAGTGCAGGAAAGTGTTCTTTTTATTTCAAACTGTTTAATACGGATGTTCTAATAATCCATGGATATGAATTTCAGATCTTTAAAGTGTAGGATAAAGTACCTATGGGATGAGCTGAAAAGTCATCTCAAACATGCGACAGCTTTCTCATTCCTGGTGGGGAAAGAATCAGCCTGCAAACTACTTTTATAAACTCCAGGAAAAATATTTTCTGAGGGAAAATGAAAATAGCCAATCAATGGGTTTCAAATTTAGAGAGATAGAAGATCAGAGTTAGAGAATGATCATACCATTTACTATCCGTATTTCAATACTTTTGCCCTGGACAAACTCTAAGCTGCAATGATGTGGGCAAACAGGTATAAATGGGCCTGTAAGCCTGTCTGTGGCCCCCGCCGGCAGACAGCGGTCCTGAATCTGTGGAGGGATACAGTCGCGAGGGCAGTAATGAAGCTAGTACGTTAGCCAGCCAGCATGCTCATCGGCGTAGCATTTGTACTTGAGTGGAGACCTCCTTTGTCCCCCATTTCTCACCTTTCGAGGCTTCATAGGATGCAAAGGAGAGCTGGTTAGTTGTTTGTGAATTCAGGGGTTTACGGCCTCATGCTGACTGCTTTCAGCATTTCAAGGATCAACAAAGTAACATTTATTCATTTTCTTTCCTAACTTTTTAAAACTCATTTTTTGGCTCATTTATGAACCTTATCTGTCTGTTCATTTACTGGAGACACAGGAGTGTTTTCCATATTAAAATACCCATATGGGTCATTCCTTATTTTGTATTAGTTTATCAGAATAAGTTTTCACATGAAATACATGAGAAGAAACATAAATCCTTTCCCTACTTTTTTGCCTTTTATATAATCTGTGATTTCGGTATGCAAGAAGCTGTGCATAGTTAACGTACAGAACTGGATGTTTTAGAAGCGAATGCACAGCCCTGAAACTGTCACCACCGTCTATGCGGTAAACTTATCACAGACCAAAGTTTTCTCCCACCAATTTTTTAAAAGATAAGAAACACAGGCCGGTATTTGAGGAGCAGATCTGCAGCAAAAGCTCACATGGAAATATCGCTCAGTCCTATCCTGAGGTATAGTGCCTGAACAGAGACAGTACCAACTAGGAAGTGTGCAGAATAAAAAGAAAGCCAAAGATTAAACCCTAGGTAACTAACCAGACTTAATAGGCTGGCAGTAAATAATCAAGCCAAAGAGTTCAGCAAAAGTATGTCAGAAAACAAGAAAATAAGAATTTAAACAGTAGAAAGAGTAAAGGTGTCAAATACAGCAGAAATTTTTCTGCGATATACACTATGTTAGGAAAAACTATTTGGTGACTGGAATGTTAGAATATCTTTAGTACTAATAATTTCAGTGGACTGAAAGAGAAGAAAAAGAACAGATTTTTCTCTCCCTCTGTCTTCTTGTTATATTCCTCAGTACAAACTCTCCAGGGTATTAGAACAACAAAGGGAGAACAACATAGAAAGATGACTATTTTCCTTTCTCTGGGTAATTTCCATGATAATAAACCCCCATCAGTCTCCAAAGTCACCTACTGCGGTGTCTAAGTGTGATGAGAATTCGCTATTCTTTCTGTGTAACTGAATTGCTTGTTGTATGTGGGGAACCCACACACCCTGTCACAGAAGCTAAATGTCAGAGAGTATCTCTCCTCCACCATACTCAGTGGCTCAGTGACTCAGGTATCATTTATGACCTTCAATTCATCAGATATATCAGTGTAAGATTCTGACCCAGGTGCTAATGTTACCATGACTCAGACACCTTGTAGGAGTCTCTCTTTGAAAACAGTAGCTACAGCCAGATTGAGTTCTTGACAGGGACAGTTGCAGTCAGAAGGCAGAATGGCAGCGGGACCAGGAGCAGTTTCCTAGACAGAGTCGTACTATATCACGCTCGTTCTTTAGCAAACCCGAGCAATAGCTGATGAGTGATAACTGTGTACCAGGTCCCAGCCTAAGAATTTTCTTTTCACTTACAGTTTCTCAGTCTCGGTACTTGAACTAGATCTTGACATCCTGAACTAGATAATGCTTTGTTATGTGAATGTCAGGGGTTGGGAGGCTGCTCTGTACATTGTATAATGTTTAGGAACTCTATCTTTACCCCCTAAATGCCAGTAGAACCCTCTAAGTTCTGACAATCAAAAACATTTTGGACTTCTCCAGATGCCCCCTAGGAGCCGAAAGAATCCTCAGCTTGTAATCACTGAGTTAAACTCATTCAGTATTCACAACTGCTCCAAGATATGAGCACCAAGTGAAGGTCTTAAGGATTCCAAAAGCTCAGTTCAATCTCCTTTCAACAAATCTGGTAGTGGAATTTAAATAGATTTTCCCTAAATCTGTTAGTTCTGAGTTTTGCTGTTAGAAAACTCCCGCTGGAATTTTTCTTCCCTCTTAATTCTATCCTCCCTGCAATAGGATGGTTGCTGTTTTCTTGTGCACAGAATATCCTAGATCGTATCTAATCCGAACCCTGATGTTAAGGAGAAATTCTTGTGCAGAACTTATCAGGGTAGGAAAGAGAATTAATTTTCTCTGTTGTTCCAACCCAGTCAGTAATGTGATTTCCAAGCTTACTCAACTCTCTTGGCTGAGGTGAAGACCAGTGTTTCTGCAGAGCCCTCATCAAAGCCAAAACAGCAAAACAGAGGACTCCACTGTCCCCTTTTATGGAAACAACCTCACATCCATTTTTCAAACAGTAAGTCACAGGGAGTCCTCCTTGTCCCTGTTGAATGTGTGTATGACAGGTAGTTGGATAGTGCATCCCGACTGAGACCCTTGCAGAGACCACCCTCCTCTTGGAGCGACTCATTTTCTGCGGGGACACCGCTTTAGTGACTGCCCACCCATGTCCGAGAAACCATTTGGCAAGTAAGGAAATCAGATCTGTTCCTACTCAAAAGCAATAGGCTGTCCATAAAGACCATCATTTAAAAACATGTCACACCCCAAAACTCTTCCAAGGATTTTAGTTTTCTTAGAGAGAAGTGGTTGTTCGACTGGTTAACTGCACATCACTGGCTGCCAACCCTGCATCAGCCTCTTCAGCTTGGTGAACTCTCTAGCGTTTGACCCCCCCACATCCAGATATAACTGAATATAATCATGTGCAAGGCTTTTGTGAGGGTGAAGTAAGAATGCCACATACATAAAACATTCCCAACAACTGACATTCTTATCATTACTGTCATTTCTGTTCACTCCATCTCCCCAGCTAACAGACACTAGCTGGCCTTTTCTTTTTCTGTGTACAGTGGTACCTCAATTCATGAACTTAACTACCTCCACAATCACAGTAGCAAGGAGACTGACGTGGGAACTGAGCCAAATGCAGTGGTTAAGTTCCAGTTTGACTTTATGGGGAAATTTGATTTGGTTCTCATCCATTTCAGTGTGCAATCAGAAGCATGGAAAGAATTAAGTTCAGCAACCGAGGCCCCAGGGTGTATGACATAAAAAGCACACACAATCTTTTCTAAAAGCCAGCTTCCCCAAGCTCTCTCAGTTCTGATTCTTAGGACTATTGGTCAGTGAGTTTACAGGTGTGTATGTCATTGTCCGAATACCATGTGTATATCATCGTGTGGATGACAATGTGTACACTATTGTATGGAATTTGTTTTTCTGCACACTTCAGAATTTGCAAAAAAGTTTTCACATGCGTTATTTTTTAAATTTTTTTATTTTACTAGTACATGTTTGCAGGGCATGAAGTTTACATTCCTCTTGGGGAGTAGGTGCTTACACATAACTCAGCTTGCTGCCTTTGATTTTTGAACTATGTAGTTACAGAGGGAAGCAAGTCCCGTACAATGAGTCCACAGTGTAGAAAGGACTGGAGCAAACAGCTGCTGAAGGCCTACCGGGCTCTGATTGGGTGGTCTTGTTTTTTTCCAACTCCTCATGGACCATCACAATCTCACTCTTGTGGTATTGTTCTGTTTTTTCTTTTCCATAAACTTGTATCATTTTCAATATGTATTAAATGGAGGTTAACCGGAGGGTCACTCACTCAGTTTTTCTATCGCCTCTAATCGTCTATGAGCTCACACAACAGGTTCAGGTGGATGAAGGCCATGTTAGGGTGCAGCCAATGGGCAAGGAAGTCATCATTTTGCCAGCTGGCATGAAGGAGAATTCAGAACCACATGCAGCTGAACGTGAAGCCGTGCTGCTCGCATGACTGTCTGACCTCACTCTTTACAGTCAGTGACACCAGGTGACTTCTGACTCACCCTTGTGGAGGTAACTTGATTTTATCACTGCGATTTAGCCTTTTCGGACTGGTGTCTCATTTCTGCTTTCTCCCCCTGACTCATGTCGATATTTCATCTCAAATTCCAGGGAGGGAGTGTGTCTAACTCCCTACCACTACCTATTCTGTGGAATACTTTCTTTCTGGCTGTCTGGAAACCAGAGTGGTTGCTCTCCTTACCTTTCTCCACCTTTGGATTTGTAGGGTAGAAAAATCTCTGAACCTGGCCACTAGTTTCCAGGAACTATAAAAATTTTCCCAGCCTTTGTAAACTCACTTGAATAGGACATTGACTGTAATTTTTTGCAATTTTTATTTCCCAAAATTTCATGTTATGGGCTCAGTTGTGTAACCCCCAACTCTTGTGATAATTGAAAGTTCCAGAATTAAACCCAGAGTAGGAAACTACTACTGTGAATATCCAAGAGAATTATTCTTTCTGTAGAAATACTACTACTAGGAATATACAAAGGAATCTTTTTTTCCTGCAAAAATATCCAGAAGATAACTGGTGTCACCAGCTTTACACAGCAGCAGACATCCGACTAAGTGAACACTGTGCACACATTTCAGACTTTGTTGTGTTCTTTAATGAGGAAAGAATGGCTTGGAAAAAAGAAAATGTCCTTTCCTAGGGGTAGGGAAGCCTCACCTATAAACGATCCAAACAGCCAACGACAGGCTGAGCACCGTCCTTTCAGGAAGATCAGGAGCCAAGGACCACAGAATGAAACAGTAAAAATATTCTAAAATTTCTAGAACATTTGTGACATGCCTGGTGATGTTATTTTTGCTATTAGCATCTGTTTCCTCATTGTGATTCACACTAAGCTTCTTAAAATAAAAAGGGTCTCTGTGCTCATCTTCAGGACACTAAGAAAGAGAAAGCAGAAATTTGCAGACAGGATTGCCAAGACAAAGACCCAAAAAGGTGGATCAGTGAGCAACAACTTCCCTAAGAGAGTAAAGTGGTGAATCCCTGTAGCCTGTGGGAACAAAGGATAGAACCACTGGGAGCCTAATAAGGAAACTGGGAACAGATAGAACAAAATACTCAATGAAGTTTTCCACAAATCGGCCTCAAAAATTGACCCTACTAGAATTCACCAGGAGAAAGATTCTAAAAGGTGACAGGTAGGAGCCACCCTGTCTGAGATTTCCTGGGTGAGAGACTTACCCTCTCAGGATGGGCTGAATATGGATCTCATTCCTGAGAGACAGTAATAACTTTTGCAAGCTACCCCAGACTGTGTATCAGAAGACTGAAGTTCAACTCTAAATCTATCTTTCACTGGTTTGACTTTACATATGAAAGTTATAGGTTTAAGTTCATCAAAATTATGAAATGGTCTTTGAATGGCACTATTACAAGAAATGGCAAAAAATAAAATCACAAATGGAAAGTAAATATTCACAAGGCAGGTCTCTGACACAAAACTCCATTCTAGAGTATGCACAGGACAACTCAGATCCGAGTAAGAAAAGGTAAGTAATAGGTGAGACAAATAAGGGCAACAAACTCTTAACCTAAAAAGACATTTATAGTGCATCATCAATATGCACATGAAAAAGTGCCTGACATCATTGGTCATCAGGGAAAGGAAAAAAACCTTTAAAATCCTCAATACAATAATACTATAGGCCTATGGGAAAGTCTAAACTTTAGACTGGCTATACTAAATATGAATGAGGGGTGGAGAGACTGGAACAATTACATATCACTGTCGGGAATGAATAACAAAATACTTTGAAAAAAGTCTGACATTCTCTCAAAAAGTTAATTGTCTATCCCAGCATTAAGCCAGCCTTATAGAAAGTGTCCCATGTAGAGACTCATGGCAACTTTTTTGGTAATAGCTGAAAACTGCAAACAAACCATATACCTATCAATAGGAGAACATATAAAGGCATATGGTATATCTACACAGTGAAACATTAGTCTACAGTAGAAAGGAGCAAACATAAACACGTGAATGACTCTCAAAATCATTATTCTGCAATAAAGGAAACCAAAAAAGGTATACACGTCGTGATTCCTCGATTCAATTTTTATGAAATTCAAGAAAACATAAACTAATAAATGATGAAAGCAGATTAGTTTCTTGGGACTGGACATCAGGAAAGGAAGAGCTGGCTTGGGCAAGAGCAGAGGTGGCTGCCAGAAGGACATTTCCGGGGCCGTGGAGAAAATGCTGGTGTGATGGATGTGTTCACTAACTAGATCTTGATGGTGGTTTTATCAGTATTTGCTGAGGCATCATACTATAGTCTTTAAATGCATAGTTTGTGCTTTCCTTACATAAGTTATATCTTAATGTGACTGTTAAAAATATAAAAATATAAAATAAAGTGACTTGCCCAGACCAAGAGAGGTTATCATAAGCCCTGGGGAACTAATCTATGCAGGCAGATTTCCTTATTTTTTTTTCCAGTGATATTCTTCTAATACTCTTGTCCATCTAACTAGCTGTGAAGGCTTTAAGAAAAATAACTATGCCCAGCCTAAAACTTTAACCCTGGGAGCACCTTTAAAAGCCTAGTATGGCCACCTCTCTGGAAATTTACTCCAAAATGACAAGATTAGAAAGAGAAATTCCGCTTTCAGTAGACTCAGATATGGTTAACTTTAGGATATAATGAATATCTGGAAAAACGGCGAATGTGTAAACAACAGGGGAACAATAAAACAAGCAAAGAACAAACACTTTAGTGCCAAATTGTCTGAATTCAAAACCTAGCACTGCCATTTAGCAGCTATGTGATTCTGGGGAAGTGACCTCATGCTGTCTCTTATAAAATAGAGGTGACATCATCCCATGGATTGGTGTGACATTAATGTAGTATTGAATGATGTGGCATTAAAACGAGTTATACTTCCATAGTACTTAATGCCACTTGTACTAGTAGATACTTAGCACTATGTAATCTTTTGTTAAATGAAGACAGTATTTTGGGGATATCTACACGAATCAAACCGTACGCTGAGGTGAGAAACACAGAGCAAGGCTACTCGGGACAGATGGCACAGAATGACAGGGATGTGCAAGTAAGGGGCTTACTTGAAAGTCCCTATAAAACTGAGAAATTTGGCTACCCTATACTAACCCTGATGCCTGTCTGGAGATGGTAGATTTGTTTTCTGGGAAAATGAAATCTGAGACACTTTGGAGGCAAACATATTAGGCTTTCAATGGACAAAGATAAGCAGTTGGAAAGAAACAAGGCGATGGAATAGAAACTGCCCACTAAATAACGACTCTGCAGATCCTTCTCCCCCTGAGCAGGCAACTAAACCATACCACCTACATAAAAGAGAAGGGAATACTTCTCTGGAAAAATGACTCACCCTAGCTAAGTGTCTTAGTTAATTCTCTCTTGTTGGGACAAAATATCCAATGCCCAAAATCAAGAAAGGAAGAGTTATCCTGCTCACAGTCATAGAGGTTTCGGTCCATAACCGGCTGCCTCCAAAGCAGGGCAGGACGTGGCAGAGGGGCACCAGTTCATGGTGGTCAGTGATGGCAAAAGCAACAAGAGCGAAAGCGGGGAAAAGCCAGCCTCTTTTCCTTCCCTGCACTGTACACAGGCTACCACCCTAGGGCAGGTGTAGCACTCACACCGTCGCCCTGCCCTCCTCTTGCACAGGCTCAGGACGTTTACAAGTGAGGACCCTGGTCCCCTGCTGATCAAGCTGGAAATACCGTAACTCTCTTTCCTTAGGTAAGGGCATGAAAAGAGTTCCAGGTTTAACAAGCTGTCTGTGAAAAGCCTGCCCACCCCATGACTGCTTGAGGCTTTGAGGCACATCCAGACACAAACCATAACACTAAGCTACTTGGTCATGTCTACCAATAACCACTGTCCCACTTTCTCTCATGTGATGTTGACCAAAGAAGAGTCCACTATCCATGCAGCATCTGTGATGGCTAATTTTAATTGCCAGCTTGACTAATCACTAGGAATACTCAGTGAGCTGGGAAAGTGTTGTTTGTGGAGGGGTAGATGAAGAGGTTTGGGGGGAGATGAGTGTGTGTGTATGTCAGCGGGCTGGGTGGGGAAACCTGTCCTCAATCTGGGCAGTATCATCATTTGGCTGAGGCTCTGGAGACAGCACCACAGAGGAAAGAGGAAGTCTCATTCTTTATACAGCAGAACTCCAGGTTCTCAGGGCTCTGAACCATGAGACTGGTACAAACAGATTCCTGCACTCTCAGGACTTTGACACTGACTGGACCACTTGAACAGCTTCCTGGATCTGCAGCTTGCAGGTGGCCTATCCTGGGACTTCTTAGCCTTCATATTCAAAAAACCAATTTCTCTCATCTGTCCCTTTACATCCATCTACCTGTGTGTCTGTTCACACAGTTGCTTCTTTATCTATGTATTTACCTTTATCTATCTGTCTGTCTGTTCATCTACCCATCTCATCTTCTTTATTCCTATTGGCTCTGTTTCTCTGGAGATCTCTGACTCATGCAGCTTCTAAATCATCTTTGATTGTTTCTATTTTAATGGATAACCCAAATTACCAGCCCTTTGAGGAAACCCATCACTGTGAAGGTGAGATAAAAGCAAACAGATAAACAGAAATAATGCAAAAAAACTTCCAGACTCTCACATGTATGTGAGAACAGAACAGAATGGTTGTGTAAACAGGAATGATGAAAGAGGGGAAAACATAGATCTTTCAGTTCAAAACTACAGTTTTTGTCTGAGGCCAGATAACCAGGAAGCAAAGCCCAGAAGGGGATTCTGCCATAAGTGACAGACTGAAGGAGTGTTCAGGAGAGCAGAAGAACACGGGCTAAGGCAGGATGGGAAACCTGTACCAGATTCTGATCTCAGATGGGAATTCCTTCCAGTGCAGTCCCACTGGGAAAACCCTGCAGGACACACTGTGCCGCTGAACCAATCCCCCTGAAGGCCAGGATCAAGCCTCTAATCCCTCATGTTAGTCAGCCACGACCTGAATGGGGTGTGGAGTAAGTACCTGGCGGCTCCTGGTTGACCAGGACAGTCCTACAGAGACAAGAGAGCTGTTACCTATGGGCTTAAACCCTCAGCAGGGAAAACTTGGTCGCACCAGCTGGTAAAGAGCATGCTACCGCCATGCAGCAGTTTTCTCTGTGCACATGTTCCAATTATATCCTTCCCTAGCAACTCCTAAGAGTCACATTTTCTTCTTGCGCAAACGAACACATTATGTAAATAATGAGCTTTTGAAGTAATGTGAGTTATTTGGGCTGTTTAAACTGTGAGCTTTTGAAAAATTTAGACAAATAATAGCGAGACTTGCTTGCAATAAACCTCATAGCCCTCCAGTAAATATATTCCAACTCTTAGGCTAACACTTGGTATCAATCTCCTTTCACTTCTACTTTTAGGGTTTGGTGTATATAACCGGAAGTTTCATTTAAACCTTCTTACATTTTCATTGTATGAATAGATATTCTATGAGACATTATGAGAAGCAAATTCTCAAAGAAATTTTACCAGAAAATTTTCCAAAAGTGAAAGGGATATAAATCCAGGTTAAAAACACCCACTGAGTAGCCAGCAAAATGAATGAAAAAAGATCCATAGGAAAGCACTTGGTGAAACCTTAGAACTCCAGGGATAAAGAAAAGGCTCTAAAGATTCTGAGGCAGAAACTTAAGGGTATTTTTAAAAGACGTTTGGCACTATCTGTTTTAAACTACAAGTCATAACAGCTATAACACAATATACACATGCCCAAGAACCATTACATTCCTCAAAATTGATCGCTAAAAATAATAGTGCTCATGGAGGAAAATAGCAGTGGGGAGAACTACTCAAAACTTAGGAAATTTTCTATTTTCTCCCTGTTACATAATTTGTTAATCAAAGTACAAAAAAAAGTCCTTTTAAAAGTCCAGGAACAATTCTAAGAGAAATTCACACATATTTTCAAAGTTACTGTGGGATCTCACATGGTAGTAGGGCATGATAAGTTAGCAAAAATCCAGGTATGCAAAATCCTAATTATCTATCTAGGAAGCAGAAGGCCAGGCCAAGCTATAGAAAAGGTAATGTGATGCTTTATCTTTATTAGATATTTATCTTATGCTACACAAGGTCACAGAATTTAGGGGAAAGTGAGTCTTACAAATCCAGCCTATTTCTCCCGTCTGTTGAGCACCTGGCATTATGAAAGACCAGAGCAGGTCCAGCCAGGACACCAGGTGACAACGCCTTTCCTAATCACTGCTCTCTCAGTATATGTACAGCCATAGTTCTAACTAGTTTGCCAGGATATTGTAGTCCATGTTGAGTCAGTACCAGAAATGATAAAAAGACAGAAGCTTGGGCTCCAGGGTAAGCTTTACTACAAACTACTTATCTTCGTCTTTTCTAGGCGGCAGTTCTCAGCCCGGTTGGAAAAAAGGTAAGAAATCCTGAGAGGTAAGGTAAGTAACAAGCAAGGAAGCTTGGATATAACTCACCAATCTCTTAGCATTTAAATGCTAGAAGACATTGCCCTAAAGTGAACACCTAGCATACATGGCAACACAACTGTGAAATAAGGTTGCCTTTCTTTGACACAAAGTGATTTCTACCCTCTTTTTACATTAATTATGAATCATACTCACCTTCCAGTACAAAAAAAAAAAATTCCATTCATGGTCTTTAATGAAGGAAGTATCAAAAAATACAGAAATTAGACAAAAAAAGGAGACAAAGGAAGAGGGAATATATTTTAAATTACTTTGGTTAAAAGTAGAAATAGTAACTACAGCCCCCTTGTGCAATATGATGACACAGAAGGGGACCAAAATAATTTTCCTGTCTCAGACAAGGTGTTTAATCTCACCAAAGTTTGGATTTTTTCTAGAAATAAGTCTTTCTGAAAACAGAACAGAACCAAATCCATAGGAGAAATCATCCAGCAGAATCTAAAATTTTAAACTGAGTAATCCTGGGTCTTACGGCATATTTATCTTTTTCAAGACTTCCAATTTTATTGTCTTACATGTGTTAAGTCATGTTTATTTCATTATTCTGCCTGGGCTATGTGTTTTAGCTTTTATTATAGAAAATTGCCCGAGTGTGTGTGTGTGTGTGTGTGTGTGTGTGTGTGTGCGCGCACGCGCATGCGCGCACATGCACACATGTGCTCCCTAACAGTGCTTAGCACAAAACAATTCCATGGAACCATTTTCCAAAGTGATCTTAGCTTTCTACCAGATACCGCCTGCTAGTTTCAGTGACAGCTTTCTTGATATCTAATGACAGTTTCTTTTCATTGAACATTTTTAATGGAAAATAATATAGGGCTTAAAATTAGGGAAAGAGTACATTGGTGCTATAATTGGCTTCAAACCTACCAATTAAATATTATATGAATTAAAATTTTATGTGTTTTTAATTGTACCTTCAATAAGTGAAGAGTACAGCTTATCTGTTAAATATACAATGAATTATTTAGCTATTGGATTTAGTCCTGAATTTCATAGATTTTAATTACGTACAGAAAAAGCGAAGAGATGACAAAGGAAAAGCGTGGACGAAGCAGGGTTAGGAAGCGCCTTTGTCTGCGCTCCAACCACATGACGGTCCTTGTGTAATTATGAAGTAATTAAAGTTGGGATTAGTGCCGATCACGGCACAGACGTTAACAAGCCTCCCTAAAACACTCAAGGTTTGAGTTCACGGATTGTGGGCTACTGTGCAGAAATATGATCCAGTGGTCTATCAATTCAAAATATTTCCATAGCAATGGCTCAAACTTGACTAAAAGCAAGAAAGTAGGTTGCCTAGTTTTCACATGGCTAAATAAAAATCTCTCTGTCTGGACTGCATCCCAATCCAATTGTTAGTTTGCAGAGAAAAGAGGAAGTAACAAGAGAAAAGGACATTAACCGGTTCCCTCCTCAGACCTGTGAAGCACAAGGGAATTCTGTAATTATTCAGCCATCCAACCTACCTCCCTCTCACTAAGCGACTCTTTTGTGAGATGCCAAGCCAGCTGCTGCCTGCACAGGATGGGAGCGAGATGTCAGCGAAGTGTCTGAGGACAGACAGCCTCAGCACATGCAGTTCTGCTCTGAGAGAATCCCCACCTCATCTGCTTCCCATGAAGGGCAGTGTTACCCTGGGACAAAAACTCAAACAGACATCAGTTCCGCGAAGCCGTGTCCAAGCGCCTTTATTTTAAATCCTAGGTGTTATTTTGATGTGATATTCATTTCACTCTGCTTGGGAAAGAGACCTTGTCATTCTTTAGACAAGTCTGGCAGGTGCAACTTTATTACAAAACCACAGTGAGTCCTGCATCCACTGTCAGGAAAGCAGACTGTGAAATGATCCCATGGCGGGGCTTGAAGAAGTGGAAACACTGGCAGGAAGGGAGTTATGGTATGTGATTTGCTGACCCCCAAATTGTTAAGCTGGACACTAAGGCTACAGAAGTTCCTTGATAAACTATCTCTGGGTCTCCTGCTGACTGCATTCCTCATATCAGCTGGGAACACTGCATTAATGACGTTTGCAAGTCCTCTGAGCCTGTAGACTCTGCAGTGTGCTGTCGGATCATCTTACTTCCCCAGAAGAGACACAGCTTTCAGGTCCCTGGACCTGGAGTGAGGAGGCCCCCAGAGCCCGCAGTCCACTTGGCCACACAGTCCTCATTTTCTCATCTGCCCCTCAGAGTGGAAGTAGAGATGAAGAAATGGGGGGCAGCTGCTGATAGGAAAAACCAGGCCCTGCTCAGTAAGGCTGAAGATCCCAGCTGAAAGTTGCCCCATTAGAATCAGAGCCCAAAGCTGGGGTCATAACTGTTCGGTAACTACTGTTCTACCACCGGATGCCCCTTGCCGCAATGGTGGATGTCTCTGGGTGACCTGACCTCTGTGCTCTGGCTTTTCTTCTTCCATTGCGCTCTCCCCAGCTGGACCTTGTCTCTCATTCCCTCCGGATCTTATTTCCCCATTTAGTGCCATGCATTTGTTGCTGCATTTGAAGAGATCACCTTTTCCCTCTCCCCTGCTATACTACTTTCTTTCTTACCACCCAATAGTTTCAAAAAGTTAATCATTTTGAAAATGTCCCATATTGTACAAGACACTCTAGGATTATTCTCTATAAATGTTTCCTTTCCTCTCCGACTCTCAGCCTACCTTTGAGTGTCTTTTCCCTCCAGAACAGAGGTCATCCAACCACAGTCTATGCACTACATCTTGCCCTTAGTATAATTTTATTAGGACACAGACACACTAATTTGTTTGTTCTCTGACTTCTTTCAAGCTACTGCAGAGTTGAGTAATGGCACAGAGATCACATGACCCTTCACAGAAAAATTTGTGGACTTCTGCTCCTTAAGCAAAAGGATTTCTTAATGTTCTTTTCTTCTCTTGCATATTATTCTTAGGTAAGCAAAGATCACAAGGTTAAAAACCCAACCAGAGAGAGGACCAAACTAGAAACTCTAATAGGTTTCATTTAACTCTGCAGAAGTACAGCTTCCATTCTCAGATAGTTAAGAGTAAGTTCTCGCTACTTCCCAAACATAATATTATTTCTGCCTCTACCACATCCTAAAATTAAGAGCCACTTTTCCACTCATGTATTATACCCAGCTCAAATACACTGCCCCCCCACACTCATACACTCACTTCCATGAGGCGTTTCTGGTTGCTCAGTGACTTCCCACCTTCTGCAACAAAATTCCCTCCACCTCACCAGCTCAGCTGCCTCTGCTCCCCTCTGTTCTCCACTCCTCCTCCCCTCCCATCCTCTCTGATCTAGACTCTGTAGAGTGAACTGTTTTGCACTGGTTGGGAAGACCAGGTAGTTTTCTTTTCACTCCCAGTAACATTTTTTCAAGAACACACGCATGGTCAGTGCTTCATCTAAGATGGATTTGGAAAAATAAAAAATTCTCCTTCATCTACAAATGAATACCTTATTCTATTCTTTTCCTATTCTCCATGAGAAGTTCTGCGTTGGTTGTTGGCTCTGAAATAGCATTTCCAATAGATGCAAAACACAGTCTTCAGAAGGCGATATAGACTGAGAACTTACACAATAGTTTATTTCATTTGAAACAGTTTACAAAGTTTTAAAATGTTAGATACAATTAAAATTATTACTCTTAGCCTCCATTAAAACATCTAAAACTCTAGAACCTCCAGAACTTCCACGTGGCTCCAGTCAGTGAAGGCTCAGCTGCGTGTCCCGCCGGGGACAGTCATGTGCTCTGATTTCCCATTCCTCATGTATCCCAACCCTCCCATCAGCCCATCCTCTGCACTAACCATCATGTATGTTGTCTGCTTGTTTGCCATCGGCATTTGATTTGGAATTCCTGATCTAAGCCAAGTATCAAAGAAACCTGTAAACATCTGTCTGGGCAACTATACTAGATGGTTATCAAGAACAGCTTAATAAATCCAGAAGCGGAGGTAACATCATGGGTGAAAATGGTAAACACATGGAATAACCTTGCAAATATATGAACCTATCACTACCTTTGCTAAAATGCTGAACGAGAAACAAACAAAAACCAACTTCAGAGCTTCACTTACCCTTAGATTTTTTAATAGTGCATGACCAAGGAGGTATTACAGGAGAAATTGTGTCCTCCAAAATTTATGTAAGGAGGCGCTAACCGCCAGTGCATCCTAATATGACTGTATTTGAAGATGAAGTGTCTAGAGAGATTAAATCAAAATGAAACTGTTAGGGGAGACCCAAATCCAACCTAACTGGAGTTCTATAAGAAAAGGAGACCAGGGCACAGTGCAGAGTGGTGATCACATGCAGAGGCAGCGAGAGAGTGGCCTTCTGCAAGGAGATGCTGTGGAGGGAGCCAATGCTACCAACGCCTTCGTCTTGAACTTCTAACCTCCGGAGCTGAGGGAAAATGGATCTTCTCACCATGGCGCACGGCTCCAGCAGCCCTCAAGACTCATAGAGTGGTGCCTCTGCGATGGTCTCCCCTTAGCCCTGGGTAAGGATTGAGCTCCCTCGCCCCTAGCTCCAGAAGCTCCGTCTTTACCCTCATCTCCCTGTTTTGTGCAAGCTGCTCTCAGAACTGCTCTTCTCCCTCCACTGAGCCTACACGTGTGCATCTGTTTGCAAGGCGAGGATGGCCAGAATCCCCCGATTTGTGTAGCAGCGTCTCTCCCTGGAGAGCAAGAGTGGAGAGAAGGGAGGCAGCATGTATTCAGGTTTTCCACGTTCAGCCTTGGTGCGCACAGCTCAACAGATCCCATCTGATTCGGGGCTGTGTTTTCCGTTGCTGATCTTAAAATATCAAGTAACTCTGCCTCTTAATTCTCTGCTGTCCAGAAGATCCCAATTGCGGGTGTTTCTTCTCTTGGCCATAAAAACGTTCTTCTCTTTCTATTTTTGACTCAAAAGCAAGCTGGTCCACAATGCATCTCTTCAGAATCACTCTTCCTCTGTCAGCACGGGCGTGATGATGGCTGGTTGGGCATGTAACAGGTGTAGGGGAACCACTGAATGGGTTTTCTTGGCGTGTACACTGAGCGGCGGGGGCAGATCATCCACTTGGCCTCCAGTTTGTGTAAATGAGAACACAGCCTTGACAATTACATTCTCTTTTGCACTGTCACAAAAACGTCACGTGCTCTTCACGCTGTTGGTATTCTTCCAAACCAGAGTGCACTTTCTTTTTTTTTTTTTACTTTTTTTAAATTAAAAAAGGAAAACATATTAACAAACAGAAATCCATTTACAAAATAGCATAAGAACAATTCAAACAATACAGAGTTACAGACAAAATGGTAGAAAATTAACAATTGCTATTGTATTATTATTGATATCTTCAAAGTAGTTTCTCAGGAAAACAGATAGAGACACGCAACTATGATCGAACCAGTAATCATCAACTGTTCCTTTCAGGAAATCAGTAGGAGACAGCAGTACCGCTGTTAGCAGTCCTGTACGTACACACATATATACTTTCCCCTCCTTTCCCTTCTCCTTTCTCACACCCCAACTGCCCCTTACTTTTGAGCATTTTCCTTTCATTTCACAATGTCTATCAGACCTCCTACTTTTTATTCACCCTTTCAGATTCTTATACTAGTGAGACAATATGTTGCTTACATATGTATATCTGATTTATTTCACTTATGAGTATGGTCTCTAGCTGTGACCATTTACTTGCAAAAGCCTCAAATTTATCTTTCTTTATAGCTGAGTAATATTCCATTATATAAAAATACCACAATTTTTTAATCCAATCCTCAGTGAGTAAGCTCTTTAAAACGAGATTTTTTCCCTTTTTGTGTCTCAGTGACTCTGTTGCTGGAATCGACGTATTAATAATCACTTGCGCTGATCATAGCTTTGTCCTAGCTAAGAAGATTCTCCTAAAGAGGGTTCCTTAAAAGGGATTTCTGTGTTTGGGACTTAAAGAGAAAAATTCCTTTCAGAAGGTGTCATACCGTTGTTTATTCAGGGAACAGCAGAAGGGAGAGAATCAGGCCTTAGACTGTGCCACAAATGAGAAAAGTGAGAAGAAAGTCCAACATATACGTCTTGCTGAGAGTAGACCCTGTGTGAAAAAAATCTAACCAGAGTTCTCACACGGGTAGAAGTTCAAGACTTTGACTGGTCCACCTCAGAGTACATTCAGACCTTATTTTTCTTATGACCAGAGTCAGTACTAGCATCTAGTTTTCCTGTTTAAAATTTTAAAAGTTATTTAAAAAATCATAAAAATTATAAAAATTCAGGTTCATTGCTGTTCAGAATAAATAATTATTTTTGGAAAGACCTATAAGAGGTTTCCTTTAAAGAATATGTTCATTTATTACAGTTTCAGATCTACCTCAATATAGTTACAGATAGGTTTCGCAGAACCACAAGTAACGCTTTTAAAAATTCCAAGTGCAGAATGTGCCATGACACATAGAAGTGTGTATAATTGTAACTACGTCAGCATACCAGCAACACACACAAGCTTGAACATCATACAGGAGCACACAATCACACAGGGATACTAAACCATTTACACAAGTTCAAATCAACCACTTTCCTTCAGGTTTTCATTAAAGTGTCACTACAAGGATCAGTAAGTTCTAGAAGTGACATTGAAACAAGTAAATAAAAGGGCCGGTGGAATTTTGGATAGCTGACAGGCGGCTAGGACACAGCACCCAAGTTTTGCTGGAATAAATCATCTTCACGCCAGGTTTCCCCTTTCACTCCATTTCTCCCCTTGTTCCCATTTATGTTCTGGGAGGAATGCCCGCTGAGGCAGAGATCAGATGCAAGGAATAGAAATATATCCTCTCCAAATATATCCTCTCCAAAGCTTCTCTGAAATCTGCTATAAAGTAGTAAGAACCCAAAACTATTAATTAAAGAATGAAAGAACTGGCTCCAAGACCCATTTTTTCCTTCATGAATCATCCTCCCTTTGGACAGCCAGGCTAAGGACATATGCTAAGTCAAAGAGGACAGGTCACATCTGAAGGGAGGACAAAAAGGGTGCGCCCTTCAGAAAGCATATTTCATTTTTAGATTTCAGCCTCCACTCTGCAGTGTCTGCTACTGCTGCCGGCCAAAACCTCTCCTCATATCACTGATCCTCTCTCTAAGGGAAGATTCATCCTCTGATAAAACCAGCCACAATTCAGAAAACTTCATTTCCTGAGCAGAGCCTTCCACCCACACTAAATGTAGCTGGTGAAAGGAAGTTAAGTGACTTGAAGCATTTGTACATTATATCCTCTTACATGCATCACCTAGACTAAAAGGATTTATTCGGATGAAATGAGAAATGACCTGAAACACTCTTTCCCTTGCCCCACACCCTAAACAAATTCTAAACTTGTGAGGGTCTACCCTTTGTTTCTTCCCAGTCCTTCCTTTCACATGGTAGCTGTAATCTACATCACACCAACACCTCTGAAAGAAATTAATTAGTGTTTTTTTACCTTCCTATTTTGCTAGCTGGAAAGCATAGGTTGTGTATAATTATGAATTCTGATAAGCTTCCAAAATTTTGATACCAGTTATTACTATCTGAATTTAACCCATAGCAATGGTAATGAAACTCACATTTTGTATATTTAATGTATTGCGTGATGTGCACAATTACGGAATGGAAAAGCATCCACATACCTTCCCCCTGCTCACATATACTGAGGTCATCCCTTGCTATCAGCCAAAGATCAGCCTTGATAACAGTTAAATCTTCTTATTTGCAATACAAACAATAACATTTTGAAATCTTCTAAACTTTTCTAACTCTCACTTTTAAAATTTTAAATAGATTATATATACACTTACTCTCAATAAACAGCCCTTCCCACCCTCCCATGGGTATACGCCAGCCTGAGGCAAACATCTGGTGTACGCCCACTCTTAGTCCTATTTTTGCAGTTTTCAGTTAAGTAACAAAGGAATTTTTGTGTAAATACTTTTAAACATGGTAGAAAATAGAGAAACTCTGAACTATTTTGGTGATACTTTTATTTTGGTGTTATCAACATAATTTTATTATATGAAAGCCTCAGTATATCCTGTACTATATCCAGGTCTAAGGACATATCACATATGATATAATGTGTCATATTGCAGTCATAATGTTAACTTCTTAAAATGGTATGGCCGCTTCTCTGACTTTTTATACAAAGTAACTTGTGAACAGTACTTGAAGATGATGGGTCTGACTATACCACGAGAGGTATTCAGCCCCGTGGCATGAGTATATTCAACAGACAGATATAACCAAACAGCAGAACAGAGCATGAAGTCAAGCTGCACTGAAAACCTCAAAGAGAAATACAGAGAAACATGGGATCATCCTCAGTTCGAGGCCCACTCAATTTCTGACGCTTTTCCATTGCTGGTTCAAATTCTACAGATTTCTGTGTATAGTACTATTTTTCTACCTGTAAGTGCAAGAGTCCCAGTGACATTCCAAAACATCGTGTAGAACATCAGCTTCATCATTAGAAAAAGAATCCCTCACATACATGATTTTGACATGAAGAACTTGCTCTTAGAACCACATTTACTCCCTCTCATGCGACATTGTTTGCATTCTTCAGCTTATGACACATGCACGGTTGGCTTCCAGTTGTGTTCAGGGACAGCGCTGTATCTACCTAGGGTGCCTCTCCCCAGGGCACCTGTTCCACCAGGAGCCAGTAGGACCTGTAAAATGTACAACCACGTTTTGACTTGGTACATTGGGCCAGAAAGATGGATGAGAGAGTTTTCAGAGCCTGGAAAGAGGAAAGGCATGGCTAAAAAGTCCCCTGGACAAGGCTGAATCTAGAATATATTGCAATATAATTGTCTCTTTTGAATGCTTTCATTTTTCCTTATTTTTCTTTCCACAATTCCTACACCATCAGACTGGAGTTCAGTAAGTTTCAGCTATTTTTTCCTAAGATTATCTGGAGGGAATGGTTTCCAAACTTGGTTTGCTACATTCATGTGGGGAGCTTTGAAAGCCAATTCTACATTTAACTTTCTTCTTCCCTCAGGTACGAGGGAGGAGACAAAATGCTAGGCAAGTGCTGGGCCACTGAGCCTTTGTCTCCAATGCCCGGAATCCTCAGTTCAAAAGACCCACTGGCTAAGTCAGAATGAACACACAGAAAAGGTGGTAGGAGATGATCTCTGAGCAGTAGGCAGCAAGAGGTCCATCTAGATCACATATGGCCTTAAAGTTCATGGAACTTGTTTGCGTTTTATTCTAATCGTAATAGGTAACCCCTGGAGGGTTTTAAAGGTAGAAGAGGCTCATAATCTGGTTGACAGTTTTAAGACTTCAGCCTACTCTTTCTTCTAGGAATGCCCTGACTCTTGTCATCATGGCTTGTTTCTTCCACTTCATCCACTCTGTGCTCTTCTCCCTCCTACCTTTCCAAGCAGAGCTTAAGCCCGTCTTTGTCCATTGATATTTCCAAGCCATTTAGACCCCTTCCCTTTCCTCAGCTTCCATGATACTTACAGTGTTAACTTTACAAGCTTACATTAAACAAAAAATCCTCTATTCTTTGGATTTGGCCAACAGCATCTTATTTTTTGTCTGAAACTCCCGCATGAAGTGTCAAGTGGATGAGTTCATTCCTGTGAAAGGTCCTGCTCTTTTCTTTTTGACACCATGGCCCAAGAAAACCAGGTGGTGTGTTCAGAGAAGAGCCAAGAGATGAAGAATGATGAAGTATCATGTGCTACAGAGAGAAAGAAAGTTCTTGAGGGGAGAATAAATGCCAGGGTGAGACCATCTAAAATGCACAACAAATGACGCCTGTAAACCCCAGTACTTCTGCCCTATGCCACTGCCAGACAGGCACAGGTTCGCAGTTTTGACACTACTGAAATTCTGATTGTATCAGCCATCCAGCTATCAGAGCTTTTATTGTATTTGTACTTCTCTCCAAACCACTACTATTTCTCCATTTTTTTTATATATATAAATGGATCAGGCATGCAATTATGAAATACTTTGGCCTCTTCTCTGATCTAAATATTTTAATTTCTCATTCTGGATTATATTTTTCTAATTTTCTCCTCATCGGATCTCTTGAATCATAGCATAAAATACATTCGGGCACACTATATTTAAAAAGTCTCCTCACGTTGATCATCTAAGATTCTCTTTGCATTTCTAATGCTTTATGTTATCTGCTCTACCATCTTCTTGTAATCTAACTACTGTTAAGTTTTTAATTTAAAAAGTTACCCTTATGAGATTGAATAGCTGCTTGTGAAACTCAATCAGTACAATTCTTTCAGATCTCAGTACTTATCCTGGTGAGTGCTTACTTAGTAGACCATTCAAGCCTGAAGAGATTAAAGAGCTGCTTAAGTTTCAGAGAAGAAATGTGAGAGGGAGAGAGAAAAAAGATGCTGGTTTTGATATGGTCTTATGAGTTTTTCCCTTTCACTTATTTTCATTACAAAAGATAATTGCATGAAAACAAGAATTTTTTCTTCCTTACGGCACACCTGCTCCATCAGTGACACATGACTTAGCAAGTGTCTTCCTGTGTATAATGTCTGCTATTTCCAGAGCATCCAGCCTAGAATGAAAAGTCAAATAGAGAACAGTGCTTCTAAGGAAAAGAGGGGAAGAAAAAGAATAAGCAGTTCCCAAACCTTGGATTTACCTAATGATTTAATGTTCAGGTCATTTTGTTCATTTAGTGAGAGATGTTTCCAGAAAAATGAATATGTGAAGGAACAAAAAGACACACGGTTCTGATCCAATGTAAATAGAAAAGTGGTCAGATTCAGGATCAGTTCAGACAACGGAGTGCGTGAGATGATCAGAAATTTTGTTTTTATAAATACTTGAGTATATACAACTTTGGATATTTTCTTTTATCTAACAAAGGGTCTATTTAAATAGTCATCTATGTTTGTTATACCATAACTAAAACCTCTTTCTCCACTTCTCAAATTCATTTATAAGTAAAGACAACTGTGTTGCTTAAAGAAAAGCAAAAATGTGGACTGTTTTGTTGCGGTCAAAATTTCATTTCAAGTTTTTCTTATATTGTATCATATTTCTTTCTTTCCCTTGCTATTTTCCATCTCAATGTGCTCGCTTTACTTCTTCAAGCAAAATAGTAAAAGGCATTTATTTCCTAGAATCTCAATGAGTTCTGGGGTTTGAAATTTTACTTACTATTTCTGCTTCTGGTTCAAGAGTGAAATACATATGAAATAGGAGGGAAAGGAAACAAAGACTGATTTCTCTTGTTTAGTGAAACAGTAAAGAAAATTATTATATAACCTAAAGTTGCAGTGGTCCACGAACTGCTTACACCGCATTTCATAGCTGGCCTTATGTGCTCCCTGAACTCCCAGAGGACACAGAAACAGGCAGTCTGCAATCACAGCCAGTGCAACCCGTGCCTGGCTCCTGTATGTGCCCAAAGCTTTTTGGAGACATGGAATCAGGAGGTCCATGATCCACGGACAACACTGTTCACAGCTAAGCCCCAAGAGAACCAGACAGACCCCACCTACTTCCCGGGAACAGAGCAGGCAGGTGACCCACAATCCTGCCACAATTACAGTCTGTGTCTGTGCCCTCTGTGTGCCCAGATCAGTCAGGAGATACTGGCTCAGAAGGCCCATGAACCACTAACATTAGGGCTCATGTTTGGGCCCTCCCTGCACATGCCCTGCACCACCCGAGGCATTAGATCAGGAGGTCCACAAACTGCTGACACCATGGTTCACATCTGGGTTTGCACATTCCCTGACCTCCCAGAGGACACAGAAAACGACAGTTCATGATCAAAGCCAGCTCAGCCCACGTCTGGCTACTGTGCATGCCCTGAGCTGCCTGAAGACACTGAAACAGGCGGTCCAGAAACTGCTGACCCTGCAGTTCATGTCTGGGCTCTGCTTGCACCCTGAACTGCCTGGGGAAACAGGACCAAGTGGTCTGTGATCACGGCACCAGTGCAGCTCACTTCCAGATCATATGCTTGCCCTGAGCTGCCTGGGGACACTGGATCAGGTGGTCTGTGATCTGCCAACATCACAGTTAACATCTGAGACCTTGAACAACTAGCTACACTCCATCAACCACCAGAAGAGTCCAGAGTGAGCAGCCCATCTTGGCATCCACTGAAGGGCAAGTCTGACCAACAGGAAAACTAAGGATGCTAGAAACTTTTGCTGAGCTGCCAGGGAAGGAGACAGGGCACTCTGCCTCTGGCATCTAACATGACTAGACAAAGGACTAAAATACACTCTCAGAACTCCATCCCAAATGGAACAAGTCTAGGAGACATCAACATAGAACTTGGTAAACACACACCTGAAATTCCTGAAATGATTGCAATGAAAGTAAAGAGACAGCTCTATCAGACCATAGAAGAGATCAGATCAGAAATAATCTCTCAGATAAAAAAGGAAATGGCAACAGTAATGATAGATTTGCTCAGCACATCTAAAGAAGACATATATAAAAAATAGATGAGCATGGAAAACTGATGGGAACATTAAATGGAAAATATAGGGGTGAACTGGAACACATGAAACAGACTCAAAGAGATATCCAGGAATTCAAAACTTTCTTTGAAATCTGGCAAAACCTCTTGAAGGAAGCTGAAGATAGGATTTCAGTTCTCAAAGACAGCTAGCAATTGTGAAAGGAAGGACCTCTTAAAATCAACAATGAACCAGGAAAAGTAATTCATCAGCTGCAAGACAAGACAAAAGAGAAATAATGTAAGACTAATAGGAGTTACTAAAACAGCAGGAAGCAACACAAATACATAAAAAGAATATTTGCAGAAATCATAGCAGAAAATTTCCCAAGCATGTAAAAAGATTCTGACATACAGATAAGTGAGGCATATACAACTCCAAATAGTCATAGCCAAAATAAAACTACACCCAGACATATAATAATCAAGATCCCACACATACAGCCAAACAACAGAATATTAAAAGCCACTAGAGAAAAGAAACAGATCATATACAAAGGAAAGCCCATCAGAATGACAGCAGATTTCTCAACACAAACCATCCAACTGAGAAGATCTGGGAGTGAAGTATTACAGGTCTTGAGATAAAACAGCTCCCAACCCAGATTGATGTATCCTGCAAAACTATCCTTCAAATTTAATGGAGCGATAAAATATTTCCATGACAAAGAACAACTGAAGAACTTCATGAGTGCCAAACCAACCTTACAAAGAGGACTAAAAGATATTCTAGACAGAGGAAAAACTGACTACAATTTCAAAAACAGTAGAAAGGAACCCTCAAGCAAAGCAAGCAATTATACAGAGACAAAAGTAGGAAACCAACAGCAAATAAATAACATGGCAAAGATAAGACAACACATCAGTTATAACCATCAATGTAAATGGCCTCAATTTACCAGCCAAAAGAAACAGACTGGCAGAGAAGATTAAGAAACAAAATCCAACAGTATGCTGTATACAAGAAACACATTTTACTAAAAAAGAAATCCATAGATTGAAAGCCAAAGAATGGAGAACAATTCCCCATGCAATAGGAACCTAGAAAAAAAAAAACAGGGTAGCTATTATGTTTGCAGACAATGTAAAAACATAAACCGAAAACAAACAAAAGAGACAAAGAAAGTCACTGCATACTTTTTAGGGGAAAACTACAAGAAAAAGAGATAACAATCATAGAGACGTATTCAAGAAACATGGGAGCACCAAACTATATAAGACAAATCACAGCAGACATAAAAAAACAAATAATTAATAACTATTACATTGGGGACCTCAATATCCCTTTTACACAAAGAGATAGGTCAACTACACGAAAAATCAGCAAAGAAATAACAGATCTGAACCAAATCTGTTAACAAATCGACTTAGTAGATATATACAGAGTGTTCCACCCCACAGCATCAGAACACACATTTTGCTCTGCTGCACCTGGGACATTCTCTATAATAGACCACATTCTAGCCCATAGAGCATATATAACTAAATGCAAAAGAACTGAAATTATCCCATGCATATTATTTGACCACAGTGCAATGAAAATTAAGTAATGACAAAAGGAACTCCAAAAACTTCATAAACACTTGGAAATTAAATAACAACCCCCTGAACAACCAGTTGGTCACAGAAGAAATTAAAAATTGCCCACAAGCAAATGAAAATGTTAATACAACTCAACAGAATCTATGGGGTGCAATGAAAGCAGTCCTCACAGAAAAATTTTAGCAGTGAACTCACACATAAGGACAACAGAAAGAGAACAAATAAATCGCCTAATGCTGCACCTCAAACATTTAGAAAAAGAAGAACAAGTCAAGCTCAAAGTCCATTGAAGGGAGGAGATTATAAAGAACAAGGCAGAAATTAATGCAATTGATATGAAGAAAACACTAAAAAAAAATAAATGAATCAAAGAGTTGGTTCTTTGAAAGAATAAATAAAATTGATAAACTCCTAGCCAAAAATAGAAAGGAAAAAATTCAAATTCATGCAATAAGGAATGAAAAGGATGAAATTACTACAGATCCTACAGAAATTCAAAAGATCATTAATTTTACTTTGAAAATCTTTTCTCCCATAGGATAGAAAATTCAGAAGAAATAGACAGATTTCTAGAGATATATGAATTACCAAAGTTGAATCAAGAAGATATAAAAACCCTGAACAACCCAGTATCAATTAATGAGATTGAAAATGTGACTAAAAACTTACCAATAAAGAACAGCCAAGGCCCTGATGGATTCAAAGCAGAATTGTACAAGAAATTCAGACAAAATTTAATGCCAACATTACTCAATCTCTTCAATGAACGTGAAAAGGAAGAAATTCTCCCTAACTCATTTCTGGAGGCAAGTGTCATACTGATATCAAAACCAGAAAAAGATCCAACCAAAAAAGAGAACTACAGACCAATCTCTCCAATGAACATAGATGCAAAGGTGCTCAATAAAATACTAGCAAATAGAATGCAGCAAATAATGGAGAAAATAATACACCATGACCAAGCTGGATTCATTCCAGGAATGCAGGGTTGTTTCAATATATGCAAATGAGTAAATGTTATACACCATATCAATAGCCAAAGACAAAAACCATGTGATCATCCTAATAGATGCAGAAAAAGCTTTTGACAAAATCCAACACTCATTTATGATAAAAATCCTACAGAAAATAGGAATAGATGGTCTTTACCTCATGCTGATCAAAGCCATCTATGATAAATCAACAGCCAACATTATACTAAATGGACAAACCTAAAAACTTTCACTTTAAACTCAGGAAGAAAACAAGGATGCTCACTGTCAGCACTCCTACTCAGCATAGTTCTGGAAGCATTTGCTGGATCAATTAGACAAGAAAGATAAATAAATGGAATAAGGATAGGAAAGGAAGAAGAGAAATTATCACTATTTTCAGATGACATGATATACATGATACTCTACATGGAAAACTGCAAAAGTTCCACCAGAAAACTCCTTGAGTTAATCAACAAACTCAGTAGCGTGGCTGGATACAAACTCAACACTCAAAAAATCAGTAGCATTTCTATACACAAACAACAAACAGACAGAGAGAAATTAAGGAAACCATACATTTCACAATAGTATCCAAGAAATTGAAATATTTAGGAATTGATCTAACAAAGCATGTAAAAGACCTATTCAACAAAAACTACAGTACTCTGAAAAAAGACATTAAAGGATCTCAATAAATGAAAAAATATTCCTTGCTGATGGATAGGAAGAACCAACATTGTGAAACTGGCCATCCTATCAAAATTAGTGTACAGATTCAATGCAATTCCCATTAAATTACCATTAACATACCTCACAGATCTAGAGAAAACATTCCTTAAATTCATCTGACCTAGAATAGCAAAAGCAATCCTGAGCAACAAACACAAGTCAGGTGGAATTACAATCCCTGACCTGAAATTGCACTACAAAGCTACTGTAATAAAGTCAATCTGGTACTGGCTAAAAAACAGACCTGAGGATGAGCGGAACAGAATGCAAGAAATAGCCACAACCACAAATACACTCAGCTACCTAATCTTTGACAAAAGGGCCAAACAAGCTCACTGGAAGATAGATGGCCTCTCTAATAAATGGTGCTGGAAAAACTGGCTTGCCACTTGCCAAAGACTGAAAACAGACCCAAGTCTATCACCATGCACCACACTCAAATCAAAATGGATCGCAGATCTCAATATTAAAACAGAAATTCCCTAAATCTATTGGAAGAGAAACTAGTTAAAAATCTTGAAGATGTAGGGATAGGCAGAGGGTTCATGAACAAAAACCAAATTGCATGGGAAATACTTCAAAGAATCAATAACTGGGATCTCATTTTACTGAAAAGTTTTTGCACATCTAAGTAAATCACCAGCAGAGTAAAAAGAAAACCCACAAACTAGGAAAAAATTTTAGCTGACTGTCCCTTGGACAAAGGTCTTCTATCTAAAACATATAAAATATTTGAAAACATCAGCATCCCACAAATTCAAAGACCCAATCCAGAAATGGATATCTGAGATGAATATACACTTCTCAGATAAATAAATACAAATGGCAAATAAGTACACGAGAAAATATTCAACATCATTAGCCATTCAAGAAATGCAAATTAAAACAACACAGATTTCAGCTCACCCCAGTAAGAATGGCTAGCATTAAGAAATCAACCAATAACAGATGCTGGCGAGGCTGTGGAGAAATAGGAACTCTCCACTGCTGGTGGGAATGCAGCACGGTGAGACCACTGTGGAATTCAGTTTGGAGATTCCTCAGCAAACTAGGTCTAGAGGCCCCATTCAACCCAGCTAGTCCCCTTCTAGGTATTTTCCCAGAAGAATTGAAAAGATCATGTCACAGCAATATATGTGCATCCGTGTTTATAGCAGTGCAATTTGTAATAGCTAAATCATGGAGACAACCCAAATGTCCATCCACTGAGGACTGCATAAAAAAACTGTGGCATTTTTGTATAATGGAATATTACTCAGCTATACAGAAAGATAAACTCGGGGATTTTGTAGGTAAATGGTCACAACTGGAGACCATATTCATAAGTGAGATAAATCAGACCTGTATGTGTAAACAACATATTGTCTCACACGCATAAAAACATGAAAGAGTGAATGAAAATTAGGAGGTATGATAGACATTATGAAATGAAAGGAAACTGCTCAAACCGTAAAGAGCAACTGGGATGAGGGAAAAGAGAAAAAGAAGGGAAAATTATGTTTGTATGTATATGCAGGATCGCTAACATAGTTGTACTACTGACTTTTATACTTTATTGAAAGGAACAGTTAACGATTAATTATTTGATCAGTGTTACATGTCTATAATTGTTTTCCTGAGTAACCACTTTGAATAAATCGATATGTGATACAACAACCATTGTTAATTTCCTACCACTTCGTCTGAATTTCAGTATTTCTTTTATTGTTCTTGTGTTATTTTGTAAATGTATGTGTGTTTGTTAATGTTTTTGTTCTTTTATTTTTAAAATAAAAAAACTCAAGCCCATAACTATTTAGGAAAGTCATTTATCTGACCCACCACCCCTCAAATGAGAAAACATATTTTAACTGTATTACATTTTATAATCACACTCTTAGTCCTTTTTATCAGAATTTGGAATTTTGGTAATTTTGCTCAACTCAGAGAAATTCAATATTACCAATTATCCCAAAATATTACTACTTTACCCCAAAATACCCGGCCCTACATCCAAAGACATGGATATGGATGCCATTTAACATTGTTCGTGTCATGCAATCATGTGAATAATTTCTTCAGTGGAGAGTAGCAGGAAAGAGACTGTTGGGAATAAGTAACTGTTCAAAGCAGAATTTTATATAATGATCTAAAAAACCTTGGCATATGTTCTTCAAAATATGTAAATAACTTGATGTTCTTATGATAGTCCTTTAATACTTTTGACTGTCAAATATAAATTTTACTTCCTGTGGGGAATATAGCATTATATGGTTTCCTACTTTTTCCACTAAAGCTTGCTTTCTGACAGGCATGGTACAATCTGCAGGTAGGGAGAAGTCTTCTGTTTAAATATTTTCTTCTCTTTGCCCCAAGAGCTCTGTCTCAATATCTCAAATTTCACTGTTTGAGATTAATTTCTTTTGGTCCTGCAGGCTTTAGTGGTACAAGAGTTCCCCCATTAAAATGCAAATACCCTGGGAGTAGAAACATCTTAAGCCAGTAATGAACAACTAGAGGCTCCATATAGCCTTAAGAGGGGGCCAAAATCTAATTCTGCATTGAAAAGATTAAAAGGTGCCTCCTCGTAATTGCTCAAATATAGTCAGTTACTATCATTTTAATGGCTAAAAATGAAATTTTTGCATTTATATTTCTCCAGACAATAAACTAAGTAAAATATAGCATAAGAATATACATTTTAACATTAGATCATGATGAGTTCTAACAGATGGAAAACAAAAATCTGATATTGTTAGAATCTGAGACCATACAAGACTGATGCACCGGGCCAGATGAAACCGGACAACCACATCATAAAGTGTAAGAGAATGAAGATCATCATGAAGATAATCACAGATATGGAGAAACACCACACTCAAAGTGAAACACATGCAAAAAACTGGCAAAACAAAAAGTCTCCTGGAGGAACCCTTCAGAGCGACTTATTAAAGAGCTATAATTAAACATTGTGCCAGCTGGTCCCAACACAGGCACACACACATCAGCAGCACCAGTCACAGAAATGTTGCAGCCCTAGCCCAAAACCCAAAAGGTAAAGAGGATGCGCTGAGTACCTGGGAGGGCTCAAATTCAAGATGAGTGAAAATTATAGGTTCCTAGGAGAAGAAAGTAAGCAAAGGGTAAATTTGCTAGAAGAACACAGAAGTTCTCAACCATCGGAATCAGTCTCTTATTCGGCAGCAGGGAGGTCTAACCCCAAGAAGATGCCATGCCCACGTGCCTAAAGAAGGACGTGTTCTTTGAACCATCTGATTACATACTCAGGACCTATCTCAGTCCTGCAGCACAGGGTAGAAACCCATGGGAGAGAAGAATGGAAGAAATGTGGGGAAGCCCCCGGGCCCCTGGCCCCATGTATCCAGTTCACACATGGACATGAGCAAACCCACCAGGGACTGCAGCACTCAGTTCAGTAATACCAACACCAACAAGTAAAGAGAAACACAGAAGCATGGGTCCTGGAAGAGTATTGAGGTGTTAGGGACTATGTGGATGAGATTAGAGAGGGAAACATGCATGTAATAGAAAATTCAGCATGCTGTGCCAAAGTAACAGAACAGGTGAAAAAGTGTTGGAAATTAAATGAGTTTATATTTACAGCTGAACTAATTTACTAAAACGATCACTGCTGAAGACAAACAGTGGAATGGAGAGTCAAACAGAGAAAAAAAGAAGCACAAAGGAGAAAGATTCAGAAAGGAGGTGAAAGTATTCAAGATGTAGACAGTGTGTCTAATGGGAGGTGAGGCTGAGAGAACAGGGGCATGATGGTACAAGAGTAATGGAAAGCAAAATGGACCACAATGCCCTGAAACTGAACACAGGGATGAGACTTCTGCTTTAAAACAGGCACGGCACCCCGAACAGGATAAATCAGAGCACACACAGTCTCCCGGAAGTTCTAAAAACATGTTATTAGAAAAAGGTCTCATGGAAGAAGTGAGGTTCTCAGGTTGGACTTGAAGAATAGATATTTTGCCAGTGGGTAGAGAATAAAAAGATGATGCCGGACGGTGTTGAGGGTAGGAGATACTTGGAATGAGCATGCAAATATAATACTTTTCTATTCCCACTTTTTAGATTTAAAATAATTAAGTAAATGAGGTTTAGTGTAAGTTGGTTGAATGCTGTGTGTGTGTGTGTGTGTGCGTGTGCGTGCGTGCGTGCGTGCGTGCGTGCGTGCGTGTGTGTGTGTGTGTGTTTTACTGGGGCTGAACACAATACGTTTTCCCTGAGCTACATCCACGCTGCCTTTTTATTTTTATTTTTGCATGTTGAGAGAGGATTTTGCTAAGTTTCAAAATTGCCTGGCGAGGCATAAACTCAAGGTCCCACTACATCAGCCCCCTCAAGTGCTGAGATTACAGATGTGCACCACCAGGCTTGGCTGGCCAAGTGTTTTAATGACTAGACCTTATATTTTAACGACTAGTCCTATTCATTTCAACTAGGAAATAAATGCATGCATTTTTTTATGACTCTAACTCATACTCAGCTAACTTCTATTTTTGCACAGACAAAGCCATCTTTGAAAAACAGATTAAAGGGCTCTTTGTGATCGGGGTCCTAATGTATGCCTAGTATACTCATCTTGTTTTGAATCATCATGCAATGAAAAATTCTGCTGTTAATGGCTGAACTTCTATATTTATAGAACACTGACATTTCTTGAGCATGAAACGTCCCTATGTCTATGTCAGTGCAGCTCTGCATTTAGGTACAGTGGCTTCTGTTCATTTTAATTGTGCCATCTTATTTAAATCAGCAGATTAGATCATGAGTTTCACTGTGCGCCACCCCCACCCTCCAAACTGTGCACCCTCTGTAGGGTCCTTGTTCAAAGAATATTTTCCTTCCTTATTTTTTTTTTCCTTCCTTATGTCTCTCGCCCAGCATGCTTATATTGTACTTGCAGGATTATAAGATTTTAAATATCTTATAATCAAATAAAGTTTGTATATCAAACTAAAATAAAGTGGGCTCTATGTGTGCGTATTATCTTCCCTCTCTCCTACTCATAACGCCTCACATGCGTTTGGAACATTTCCCTTCTTGACATGGGTCTTGCCAGTATTTTCTGTTTCTGGAAAATATAAACTCTGACAGCAAAGAGGCCGTCTCTCCTTGTAGGATGATTTCAGCTCAGGCTGCCATGGTGAAATACAATCATCTGAGTGACTTCAACAATATGTATTTCTTTTCTCACAATTCTGAAGGCTGGAAATTCAAAAATCTAAGTGCTGGAGGCAAATAGGTTGCTGGTGAGGACCCTTCTGCCCTGTAGTCTGTCCCCTCTTCACAGTGACCTAAATGGCCTTCCCCTATGCCTGCAAGTGGAGACAGAGACCTCTCTCTCTCTCTATCTCTGCCCCCCTTTCATCAGCGTAGAACCCACCCTCTGACCTCAGTTAACCTTTAGTATTCTGTAAAATCCCTGTCTCCAAATACCGTATAGTTGCATAAGGTACGAGCACTTCAGCCTAAGAATGTGGTGCAGGGTGCAGTTTGGCTCCTAGCACTTCCTGTCTGTAGAACAGAGTGCTGAGCCTCACAAAGGGTGAGATTTTTCAAGTAAATTTTTGAGTATTTTGTTTTTACACAGGAACAGATATTTTGAAGGAAGGAGCCAAATCTGTTCACATCCCTCCTTTTTATGAATGTTCCATAAAGTCTAGTCTGTGTTCACTTTACTTTATTTATAACATTTTAATAGCACTTTGAGCCCACCTTCCCTTCTCTCTCCTAGCTCCTACAGCTGCCTCAAAATGTTCTAAGCCACTTAGCGTCAGCGTGGTGCCCCATACTGCCACAGAATTCCTCTTAGTTTCCAGGTGTAATGAGTCCTTGCAGGAAATGATTTCTTTTTTCTTTGCTTTTCTTTTTGTTTGCTTTAATCTGCATGTATCAAATTCATGATCACACATATTTAAGAGAAAATCCAATGGAAAAGTTTTACATATAAATAGGGCAGTAATCATTTCTCAAATAATTATTTTTAAAGTATTGATAACTGAAAAGGAAGACAATTAATTTATACTACTCTTTGAGTACAACAATTCCCAAATAATAACAGAGGGCTACTGCATGGCAGGATTTCCTAAAGCAGATGGTTAGGATGGAGCCTGAAGCTGAGGGCCCGCATTAAGACCCAGCGTCGGTAAAATGAGTAAGAACAGCAGATTGGTAGAGGTGGCCACCGAACCATGACTCAGGTGAGACCAAGTCTCACTGTACCCCTTGGGGCCAGCATTGCTCACTACAGCCATCACGCTGTCCAGCATGCACTGAATGAACCCAACCTTTGGGCTTTTGTTTCTCTCAGTGCACATGGGCTGCCCTGCGAAGGCTGAGGCTGTGGGAGAGGCAGCCTGCTGCAGCTGAGGCGGACCCTGATGTGCTGACAGCCGGCTCAGTCAAGAGGTGACCACAGCAGCACATCTCTGTGTCTCTCAAGTTGGCCCCTTTATGCTGCACATTCACTATTTTTATTTTAAAAAAACAAAAGAATGAAAACACATTAACAAACACACATTCATTTAGAGCTATGAACATGACTGCACATATATCACTGTGATACAATCTTTTCAGTTCTTCTGGGAAAATACCCAGAAGGGGAATGGCTGGATTGAATGGGACCCCCAGACCTAGTTTGCTGAGGAATCTTCAAACTGATTTCCACAGCGGTTTCACCAGTCTGCATTCCCACCAGCAGTGGAGAAGAGTTCCTATTTCTCCACAGCCTCATCAGAATTTGTTATTGGTTGATTTCTTAATGATAGCCGTTCTTGCTGGGAGGAGATGAAACTTCAGTGTTGTTTTACTTTGCTTTTCTCAAACGATTAATGATGTTGGACATTTGCTCAGGTATTCTTTTTGCCATTTGTCTTTCTTTGTCTGAGAAGTGTGTGTTCATCTCAGATGTCCATTTCTGGACGGGGCCTTTGAATTTGGCAGGGCTGATGAATTTTAATCCTTTATATGTTCCAGATGGAAATCCTTTGTCAGAGGGACAGTCAGATAAAATTTTTTCCCAACTTGTGGGTTTTATTTTTACTCTGCTGGTGATTTCTTTAGATGTGCAAAAACTTTTCAGTAAAATGAGATTCCAGTGATTGATTCTTTGAAGTAATTCCCATGCAGTTTGGTTTTTGTTCACGAACCCTCTGCCTACCCCTATGTCTTCAAGACTTTTACCTACTTTCTCTTCCAAAAGATTTAGTATTTTGATTTTAATATTGAGATCTGTGATCTATTTTGACTTTAGTTTGGTGCATGGTGATAGACTTGGGTCTATCTTTAGTCTTTGGCAAGTGGCAAGCCAGTTTTTCCAGCACCATTTATTGAAGAGACTATCTTCCTTCCATTGAACTTGTTTGGCCCCTTTGTCAAAAATTAGGGGGCTGAGTGTGTTTGCAGTTGTGTGGTGTGCTGTTCTTGTATACAGCATATTGTTGGATTTTGTTTCTTAATCCACTCTGCCGGTCCGTTTCCTTTGGCTGGTAAATTGAGGCCATTTACATTAATGGTTATAACTGATGTGTTGTCTTATCTTTGTCATGTTATTTACTTGCTGTTGGTTTCCCACATTTTCTCTCTGTTTAACTGCTTGCTTTGCTTGAGGGTTCCTTTCTATTGTTGTTCTTGAAATTGTCATTTTTCCCTCTGTCTAGAATATCTTTTAGCCCTCTTTGTAAGGTTGGTTTGGCTCTCATGTAGTTCTTCAGTTGTTCTTTGCCATGGAAATATCTTCTTTCTCCATTAAATTTAAAGGATAGTTTTGTAGAATACATCAATCTTGTTTGGAAGCTGTTTTGTCTCAAGACCTGTAAGATCTTCTTGACTGGACGGATTGTGTTGACAAATCTGCTGTGATTCTGACGGGCTTTCTTTTACAGGTGATCTGTTTATTTTCTATAGTGGTTTTAATATTCTGTTCTTTCGCTGAATGTCCGGGATCTTGATTATTTTATGTCTAGATGTAATTTTATTTTGGTTATGACTATTTGGAGTTGTATATGCCTCACTTACCTGTATGTCAGAATCTTTTTCCATGCTTGGGAAATTTGCTGCTATTATTTCTGCAAATATTACTTTTTCTGTCACTGTTGTTGCCTCCTGCTTTTCACTGACTCCTATCGGCCTTACATTATTTCTCTTTCCTCGTCCTGCAGCTGTTGAATTTATTTTTCCTGGATCTTTGTCAGGTTTAAGAGATCCTTCCTTTTGTGATCAGTAGCTGCCATGCCATCTTCAAGAACTGAACTCCTATCCTCAGCTTCCTTCAAACGGTTTTGCCAGCTATCGATGGAATTTTTGATTTCCTGGATATCTCTTTGAATCTGTTTCATGCCTTCTAGTTTATTCCTGTATTTTTCATCAAACATTTCCATCAATTTCCTATGCTCCTCTATTTTCTTTTCTATGTCTTCTTTCGCTGTGCTGAGAAATTCTTTCATTATTGTTGTCATTTCATTTTCCTACCTGAGATTATTTCTGATCTGATGTCGTCTATGGCCTGATAGAGTTATTTCTTTACTTCCATTGCTATCATTTCAGCAATTTCAGGTGCGTGTTTACCAAGTTCTATGTCAATGTCTCCTGGACTTGTTCTGGGTGGGGTAGAGTTCTAAGATTGCATTTGAGTCCTTTATGTTGTCATGTTTGATCCCAGAGGCAGCGTGCCCTATCTCCCTCTTCCCTGGCAGCTTAGCAAAGGTTGCTAGCATCCCTAGTTTTCCTGGTGGTCAGACATGCCCTTCAGTGGTTGCTGAGATGGGCTGCTCACTCTGGGGATTCTGGTGGTTAGTGGAGTGTACCTAGTTCTCCCAGGTCCCAGATGCGAACCACAATATCTATAGATCACAGACCACATGATCCAATATCCCCAGGTGGCTCAGGGCACGCATATGACCCAGAAGTGGGCTGCACTGGTGGTATGATCATGAACCACTTGGTCCTGTGTTCCCAGACAGTTCAGGGTGCATGCAGAGCCTAGACACAAACTGCAGTGTCAGGAGTTCGTGGACTGCCTGATTCAGTGCCTCCAGTCAGCTCAGGGCACAGGCTGCACTGGCTGTGATCACAGACTGCCTGTTTCTCTGACCTCTGAGAGGTCAGGTGTGGGAAAAGCCCAGATGCGAACTTCAGTGTTAGCAGTTTGTGGACCGCCTAATCTAGCACCTCCGGTGACCCAAGGCACACACCGGGAAGTACTAAATGTGAGCTCTGGTGTTAGCAGTTCGTGGGCCTGAGCCAGTATCTCTGGTCTGCACTAGGCACACGGGGGGTGGAGACTGTAATGGCAGCAGGATCGTGGGTCACCTGCTCTGTCCCCAGGAAGTAGGTGAGGTCTGCCTGCTTCTCTTGGCGCTCAGCTGAGAATGGTGATGTCAGTGGACTGACAGCCTCCTGATTCTGTTGCTCCAGTCAGCCTGGGGGCACGCAGGAGCCAGGCACAGGCTGCACTGGCAGTGATCGTGGACTTTGTGTCTGTTCAGCAGGTGGTCCCTCCAGTATTCCAGTGGGCATCTCTTTCTCTGTGAACTTTGAGGAAGAAATTAGTTGGACACTCTGCAGTCTGTGCCACTGTGTATTCTCAAGTCACAAGTGATGCTTACTTTTTCCTTCCTCTACTGTTCATTCTAAAGCCCCTTCCTTATCAGCTACCACCTCTGGTGATATTCACAGACTTTTCCAATCCTTTGTCTGCAAATCTGCTCCAGATGGTATGATATGTGATCCAGTGGTGAATCTCATGTGCAGAGAGGCCCATGCCAATATTTACATTATTGTACGTCCTGTGGTCTGCCACAACGTTGTGTATCAGATTCCCTGTGGGAACACTGAACACTCTATAAGCCACTGAAAAAGTGCAGTCAGAAAAGCAGGTCTATACCTGGAAGATGCATCTAGTACTATTAAAAAATATGGACCTTGCCAGACAAGAATTCTAACATAGTTGACTGCTTACCAATTGCCTAGCTGCATGAAGACATAAGTCATATGGCCCTGTGTGAGGCTCAGGGTTAGCCTCTGTTGCTGGCAGGCAGACAGTGAGCAGCAGCGATGACCAGATCAGACATCTAAACAGAAGTCCACGCCCTTAGGCTCCACAATATATCCAAATATTAACAATCCATGCATGAAGTTATTGTGTCCACCTGGGGTGGCTGATGGCAGAGGATGGGCAATTAACAATAGTCAAGTTACTTTTTCTACTTGGTTGTTTAGTGCCTCTTTTAGTGTATACTCTCTTGGATATTAACATGTGCCACAAACATTTCTCTTCTCCAAACAGTCTGGTCACAATTTTTCCATGTACTTGTAGCTTAGACCTTATCTTCAAAATTCCAAATTTTCTTCTTTCAAACTACGCGATAGCCAGCCAGATCCTTCCCCACTGCCATGCATTTTATATATATATATATATTATCACTCCAACTGTATTTCTTTCCAAGCACCATGAGACCCAGGCGCCTCGCTCCACCTCTCCTGATGACTTTCCTTACTGCTGTCTCTCCAGCCAGAGCACTCACTGTGCAGCTGCGCCCTGTCGTTAGCTGGGGCTGGCGTCGCCCTCTGACGTATGCAGCTTTCTGCTCCTGTGACTTCATCTTAAGAATCCTCCCTAAAACCATAGTTGTGAGATGCGTTGGAGCACCATATACCTAATGTGAGAGGGGTTTACCAGTTTTCATACGCCCCAGTTGTGGCAAAAAGTATATTATCTTAGATATATCAAGCGCTACTTCCACACTGAGATGGAACGCTGGACCTGCTTCACCCTGTGACTCGGTGGATCTGACCAAAGCTCAAAAAGCTCATGATGGCGAGCTCCACAAGCATGCCCACTTACTGTCTCATGAAAGGACATTCTCTAGAGAGCTTGCTGACACACCTGGACTCATCAATCCAGAGTTGACAAAAGGCATAGCAGTCTCCACTGAGACTGATTCATCCCCATTCAGAACCCCAGGAGCCTTCACAGGAAGACTTCAACCTGGTCTTGCCGTAAGTTCCACACGGCACTGCAACTGGTACCTTCAACACTATGGGTCTTCCAGGTCACGTGGGAAGTAACCTATGCTTCCTCCAAAATCCTGTCCTAGGGGCTACTGTTCGTGCTAAACAATAACTATCCCACCCTATTATCCATGCAGTTACTATTTCCTGTAGATTATTCACAGACCTCATAAAAATCAGACCAGGTATAGCATTCTTTTCCAGTATAATACCCCAGTTCTGTACTGGTGAGAACTTGAACGATTCACTTCACACTACAAGTCCTCTGTTGTTTCCATATAATCAATATCGAGATCTCTACTGCCTCTTGGTTCGTGAATTATCTAGCTCTGTCGTCTGATTCCATGCTTCCTCTCCTTACTTCTGGTAAGGTGTTCAGACACAGGGCACTCAAGAAATATTTCTAAGATGGAGTTTAAGGTCCAAGATATTTGCTGAGAGCATCTCTGTAGATGCAAATGAGAGGCAGCAGAACTGCACAAGGCAGAACCCTAACAGCATGAACAGGAAGTCCTTCCTTGAACAGGTATCTAGATGAACATCAAGGTTCCCAGCCAGCACCATTGTTCTGCAGGGTGTTGACGGAAGTGCAGGGAAGCAATGCTGCATGCTTACATCATAGTTATCGGTTGAGAAACTTTAAACATGTTTTGTTATTGCAGAACTTTTATCAGAGCTTCTATAATGCTAATACGTTGTGATTCCCTCGAGAGAACAATAAAACTTCCAAGATACAGTATTTTTATTTAGTTTATGCCAGTTATAAAAAAAACACTTACCTCTTCTGATAGTATTTTCTTATAATTATAGAGTCCCAGGTAAATTCTTAATCCTGAAGAAAGTATGTTCGCAATAAACTGTATCAGAAATGTACCCTGTTCCAACAATACACAGAAAGGCTCCAGGATTGTAGAAGGAAACAGCTCTAGGCGAAGCCATCCGCACTGTTCTCATTCCTTTGGAGACGGGATTCTCTATTATCTGGCAGTTTCAGCTGAGTGAAGCAAAATACTTTTAAAGGCCTTGAAGTATCACTTTTAAAACCTTATCAGGTGTATTTACTTAATGAATTCATGTTCTCTTTGAAAGAAACAATTGGGAATTGAGCCCTCTTTGGGGAATTCATAAAAATATGTGAAAGGGGAAGAGGAATAACCATTATCATTTGGTGATTTGTCTCAATTAATTTCAGGATCAGTCTACATGCATGAGTTTTCCCATCTGATATTATATTTTATGTGCTTAGGTTTTTGCTTATATTTTGGTCTCTGGTTGTGGAAAAAAAAAAGTCTTCTTTATGAAAAACTGTTTAGGAAAGAATCCATGTTTACTTGGTTTCATTAAGATAGTACAATATTTTTCGGAAAGTGGAAGATAACTGAGCTGAATATGTATAATTTTCTGAGACCACCTACCTATAGTAGCATTTAGTTCAGATTCTTTTGCCTCTTCTTACCAGAAGTAACAAGGCAAGGCAGGGAGGGTTTTTCCCTGCTGTTCACACTGAGGCACTATGTTTCAGTGAGTATACTATTCAATGCGGGAAATAGAGCATTTTGATTCAGTTTTACAACCTTATGTCTCTAACTTGACCTTGTAAAATTTGTATAAAGCAGTGGCTGAATTTCAACTTCTTCATGGATAAAATGGATTTGTCTGTAATAAGTAGATTGTATATAAAAATTGGAAGTCTCATATATGTTAAATCAAGTTTTCCTACATAACACATATTGAGTATACAATAAATAATGGTGGTTGTCATCACCATTATCAATACAAACATTGAGTTTACTGCTTTCCCTCTTTTTTCCTGAAATTTCTATCTTATTTTAAAATCAGACAATTTAAATAGCTAGGCTTCGCTATATGAGCTTCATTATGCATGCTTAAGTAATACGAAGTGCCACAATGACAAAAACCATTTCCTTTGGCAAAGATCAACTTATTGCATTTTGCTGAAATGATAAATAGCTGTTACACACATGACGTCAGCGAAGCTTTTAAACAAATTGCCCTTTTGTAATCACAAAGCGAACACCATCCCTAATGCCTCAAGAATATTTTCTTTTGGTTTGCAATCATTTGTAATGGGAACAGTGTAATAGGAGCTCTTCTGGTGCTTTCCACAGCGCTAATTAAATTATATGGTGAATACATGTGCAATTGATTTAAATGCCTTAAATTCTTTTCAGCATTGTTATGAATAAATGCACATATGCTTACCGATCCTAATGTAGTACTTTATTCCATTATCCTGAGTGCTTCGCTTTCTGTGTCTGTGAAGAAAGACATGCGAGGGGAAACGGGTGGCTGCCAGATGCCCAGTGCAATGAGAAATCAATTACTCCGAGAAGAACCTTAACAAGGGTTACTTGCTTCTGGGAACATGAATTTTATGGTCTCTTCTCCCTTTGAAAGCGTTTTTTACTTTGACAGAGGTGAGAAGAAGGCAAGGAGAAACTGGGCTCTGAAGATGTCTCAGAAGACAGAACCATGCAGGTACGCTCCTCCGCCACAACAACGGACATGAGTGCTGAGAAGCACACAGTTAGGCAGCTTCGTCTGTGCGGACATCACAGTACACTCACGTGCGTAGCGTACACGAGGACAGCTTCTCACAGGGCCGCTGCTGTCTACGTGATCTATGGCGGATCAAACCGTCATTATGTGGCACGTGATGGCAACTTGTTTCTAGCACAGCTGTGCAGACCTTTCCTGTCTGGCCTTAGACTGAACTAGACCATGAGGATGCTAAGTGTGATTTTCTACACTATATTTTTAAAATCTGTGTTTCCACCCTTCTGGCTTTGAAGAGTGTTAAAATGGTTTGGCCTGTATGAAATGAAAATAAAGATAAAGAGCAGTGTTCCACTTTCCATACATGTACACACTCCATCCTTGGTCAAGTGAACCACTGGCGGCTCTATCTGCTCCTTATGTCGGTGGAGACGTTAAAGTTTTTCACCAGGGAGAGAGAGAGGGAGGGGGAGGGAAAGGACTGCCAATCTGTGTAACTCTCAAGAGTCTTTTCTTCTAAACCTCTTGAGAATAGGCCTAAGGCCAAACAATATTTAATCTACTACTACTGTTACCAAATTATTTAAGAAATTTAATTATGTGGATGCTACACTGAAGCAAGATGTGAATGTGAATTCGGTGAAGTGTTCTGCCTTCTCCATCCGCTAAGAATCACCAGTCATGTCTGTTTCACTACTCTGTACTTGAGTTCCTTATTAGGAGAAAAAATTCTGTCTTGTCAGGTTATTTCCTGTAAGAAATTAATGGCTATGTTAATAGAGCTAATCAACATTTACGTAGGAATCTAATGTTCATAAAATATTTCTATCTCATTAAATTATAAAAAACAATCTTGTGAGGAAGATTTGACTATCAAAAATCAAAATACATGATTAAATTTTTCAAAAGATGGAATTAAAATCTCAAGTCAAGAGCAATTCTAAAAAATAAAAACAAAAGACCGTGAGCTAGTAACAGTAAGTGGCTCGAACCCAGATTTCCTACCCACATTCAAGCCCGTTTCCATACAGCACAGCTACGATGGTCCTTCAGTGGAGCATCTACGGCTCCCAGGATGTAGACTAAAGCACACTGGCTGCATCTGTCTCTGCATCAGAAGGAGCGTGTTTTAAAATTACTAGTCTAACTAGCGCAGCTTCCAATTGTCTTTCCCGTCTAAGCGTCGCTCATGCTTCGCTGTCCTGTCCTCACGGCCTTCGTGCCTTGGCAACACTGCTGCCGCCTCCCACGTTATTGTTCCTGCCCCCGCGACGCCACTGCCAAGGCTCTCTGGCCATGGACGGTTGTACTGTCAGCACCCAAGGGCAATGCAAGCGCTAGCTACTGAGTTCTTCAGACAACCGGATCACAGAGATTTTCATGGAATGTGTTTGTTAACATTTTGGGATCACGTTAAGGACACCATATTGGTGCTGGGTAACCCCACTCAGGGAGACGGCACACACTGCCTCGTCCTTTCTTTGACTCAAATGAGTGATTCCTCCAAGAATGAGCGTACTAACATGCACACCACCGCCTCCTACTGGACAACTAGATTCACGGCCTCCAATTCCTCTTCTGTGTCCTGTTGATGTGGGACATTACACAAACCAATTCGAGGAGCAGCCCCAAGCATTCCAAATTCCCAGAGATAAACATGCACAGCAAAATACTGACCTTAGATTCTATTCTGAAAGAAGATGGACATCAAGCCAATTCGAATGTGCAGGACTTCCAAAGACTGGAAAGCTCAATGATTTACAGCATAATTTTCTTTTTTTTTTTTATAAATGTCAGGAACTGAATGTTTTTGCAAGCAGATTTTCGCATTTTGCCAAGTACTAAGGAGCTCAAAATTGAATAAGAGCAGACTTTAGGAAGCCATCATGAAGAATATGTATTTACCAGTTTTTAAAGCTTCCTGGAAGATTTGAGGAGGCAGGAGTATTTCAGTCACAGTCCATTAACCCTATTATCATCCAATGAAAATGTTTAAGTGTGAGACCATTTTCGATCTCTGCTAATGTGCCTACAAGTGATACAGTGTATCATACTTCATTTCCACACTGTATTATGTGGTTGTGTTTAGGGTTTGTGCACCCAGAGGAAGCGGATCTCACAGACTCAGTGAACTCAATGTCTCTCTCCTGCAAAGCCAGGCCATCCTGTAATGATAGAGTAGTGACAGCAATTGGATCTGGTTCTTCTCGGCCTCCTGGTCAGTATCCCACCAGCCTCACTGGCCCAGGGAAGATGAACTTGCGCAAGGATTTAAGATTATTCAGTGGATTCAAAGCCAGTGTTGTCTGACTGGAAAGCCCACGTTTTATCCTATGAAGCACAGGAAGAGCTGGAACAACAACGGGTCAGGCCCTGCATCAAGGAAGGACGCGTCTCAGTCACGCATGCGTCTTTCGCTGCCTCCAGAATATTTGCCAGCTTTGCTCTAAAGGCACAGAGCCATCATCAAAAGTACCAAAAGGTGGGGAAATAAAGTCTGGCTGTTGAAATGGTATCAGTGAGGGCAGGAGAATATACAGAGGATTGTACTACGCCACTGAGTCAGGCATAGGGCTGGAGAATGACCTTGTGAGCACTGTGCGAAACTAGGTTGTGCTGTCTTAACCCCGCTTAGATGTACGAGCTTCTCCTTATCCCACCCCCAAGTAGCATGGACAAGACTGATCACCATCTATTGTCCCAGAGCACTGGGCATACATCTCTGTGTGGTGTTTATTATATTACACAATGCATGTCTCACCGGCAAGCTGTAAATGTTCTAGGGACACGTCCACTGGATTGATATTGTTTTTTAAAAATAGACTTTAACAAACCTACTCAACAGCCTTCCCCTCAGGAGCATTTTTCAAAGACTTCAAGACTTTCTCTTTGTCTCCGTTGCTCACATTTTCTACATTAGACTTGTTGGGGAACTAAGAGGCAAGTCCAGTACGGGGCAGGAGAGAGGATTAAGGAAAGGAATGTGGAGAACCACTCCATCGGTCCCCCCAAACCCAGCTGTGATTTTGTTCAGCTTTGAGCAGTGCAGGCTGTATGGAGGTAATTTCCCTAAACTGGCTTTCAGTTTTGATAAAGGAGCCTGGCTGGAGCTGTGTACATGCTTCACAACAGCTCTCAGATGGCGCATGGGCCAGCACCCCTCTGCTGCCCCCCCGAGGGCCACAGCTGAGCCCAGAGAAATGAACCGTGAAACTGTGGAGCTAAGATACGAGGTAAGGTCTCCTCTGAGGCCTATGTGATTCCAGAGAAAATTCCTTCCCAGAATTGACTACAAAACAGGTGACTCATTAACCGCAACCTGAATCTGGCTGTTCTCTTCCCTTAGCAAGAATGATTTGTTCCCTCTGTTACAAGCCTTGCCTGCCTACCTACTCATACAGTGCATAACACCCTCCCCACTCTCCTCGATGTCAATGGGATCAATGCACACCGAAGTTCTGGCTGCCTCGCGGCCTTTTGTTCCCTGTGAACACTGGCACCCCACATCCCCACTGCACTGACATTTGTCTCTTGTTCTTTCTTTATACCATGCTCCACAACACCTTGCAGGAAACTGGGGACTCACTAGGGGACCCCTGATAAAGGAAGCACAGAGTGCCTCCTTAGAAGTTAGGAGTCCTCACCAGCTGGATGTGGCTTAGCACCCACACCCGGCCACAGATTACTTCTCCAAATGTTGTACTGGTAACTTGCCTTGGTTAGAGCCCTCTGGGAACACAAGTGTCCCCTTGCTTCTGTGAGAGCAAGGGCCTACTCTTATCTGCAAGAATATTTCATGTCTTTTGGCCTTCATCCTCTGAAATACATAGAGGCCCTCCTGAGGCAGCCACATTTCCTAGGAGGAAAGAGAGGTACAAGCCCTACGAGGCAAGCAAATTGGGAAGTACACCCCAGTGTTCCTCCCTGTGTCCTTGTGCTTCGCCATGGATTCTCATGCTTATTTTAATCAAATGCAGAAGTAGATAATATGATTCACTTTTCTGGGCTCACAAATGGGCAATTATTTTTTCTATGCATTGAAATGACAGTGCTCACTAAAACTAGCCAATGATAGGATCTTTGCTTGCAGAGAAATTGATAAATCCTGAACAGTGATCTGCTAGAGGAGGTTTTCAACGTGCAGAGTACATGTGCTGACGGTCCAGATTAATACAAGGCAAAGGGAAGCTCTGCTGTTCTCCTAGGTAGCAACTGGGACAAGAAACACAAATTAGAAGATACAGGGACTGCTTTGTGTTGGAGTCTAACCTTACTCTTTGCCTGTGCTGCTTCTTGAATTTGGACTTCTCCCCACACATCCACTCTGAACTGAACCAGGAGAAACACAGTTTAGCACTTGAAAGTTTGTTTTCTAGAATCCCGCAAACTTGCACGTACATATTTGCTCCTCCATGTGTTTACTACTTAACTTTTTGAAGTCCTAGTCTTCTTATTTACAATATAAGCAGTTCTCAAAGTTACTCCCTGGCAAGTGGAAAGCATTCAACATTTTCTTAAAAGGGCTTATGTCTTCCAGTACTAATTCAAACCTATCTGTATTTATGTGATAAAATTACTGTGTCTTAAAGTCTATGTCAGAGTTTATCATGATGCTATATGAACTCAAACGTGCAGATATGTTTTGTTTTGTTTTTATGGCTAAAAAAGAATAAGTTGAATTATTCTGAAAATTAGCAATTAGAAGCAGTTGCATGAACATCCTAATGCCTGGCTTCTTTTGAAAATCATGAAGTTATAGCAATATTGGCCACTACATACTTCCACCCAGTAGCGATTAACACTGGCTCAAAAGGTTTGATCCCTCTGAGACTGGTGTGTCCTTTCACATGGCCCAGACCCTGCAGTCTGTGATCTCCTGGGAAATAAAGCCCATCCTTCTCAGGGTTGTCACTTTTCATTGGATTTTTGCTGATTTAATTTTCTTAAGAGAAGATATAGTAGTTAACTGTTGTGTCAACTTGAGTAAGAGCCACTCAACCAATTGCCTTAGTGTAGTTCTCAGTGTGACAAAATGGACTGACTGAAGATGGAAGACCCGCCTCTGAGTGACACCAACCAATGAGTTTGGAGCTTGAGTGGAATAAAAAGGGCAAGGAAAAAAGAAGCCCTGCTTGCGTTTCTTTGGAGGAGGGCCAGGTTTCCTGTTTACCTCCAACGCTTGTCTCCAGACTTCCAGCGCAGACTTCAGCCTCCAGTGCAGGCTTTTCCACTTTCTAATACAGGTTCTTCGTGAGACTCTGGAATCTGCAGTGAGCTCCAAGCCTCTGAATTTTGACTGGATCCTTCAGATCTCCAGTGTGCAGACAGCCCTTCTTGCTCTCTTCTAAGTCTGCAGCTGGCCATTGTAAGCTACCCTGTAAATACACACACAAATAATGTGTGTGTGTGTGTGTGTGTGTGTGTGTGTGTGTGTGCATATACATGTATGTGTATATCTTTTGGGGTTTTTTTTCTTTCTGTCCAACAGGCAAAAACAAAAAAGTTGTACATATCAATGGGGTACCGTATAACATTTGATACATGTATGTGTTGACAACTGTTTCCTTAGTCTTGTTTTAAGTTCCATAATGTAAAATGCCTACTTGAATTTTTACTGGAATTGTGTTAAATATAGGTCAATCTGTGAATCACTGACTCTTAACAGTAGTCTCCTGATCCATAACTAATTATAACTCTGTACTTTTTAAGCTATCTTTTCATTTTTTTAGCAATATGTTATAGCTTTCATTGTACACATTTTGCACCTATTTTGTTAAGCATATGTTAATCATTTCATATTTTTGAGGCTGTTATGGATTTTATTTTTAAGTTAGTTTCCCGGTTGGTTTTTTGTAAGTTGATATCCTGTACCATTATCAAATTTGCTTAATTTTAGGAATTTTTAATATTCTTTCATATTTTGATATGAAAAAATGCTTTCTTCCTCATCTTTACAACTTTTCTTGCATTATTATACTGCCTAGAACTTCCAACATAATAAATGCTAAGAATGACCATCATTACTATTTCCTATTCTTTGGGGAGAGCATTACATATATCCATAGATTCCCTTTATCGAATAGAGGAAATTCTTTTTCCTTAAATTGCACAAGCCTATATTTGGTCATCTGAGCAACTACTTTGAGGATAAAAGTATGCAGAATAATAACCATTGCCAGTTTCCTATGATCTTGTTTTGAAATTCTGTATTTTTTTTATTCTCTTTAAAATAAAAAAAAAAAATTTTGCTAAGAATTATTACCATGAGTGACTTTGGGGCAAAGTTTTCTTTTCTACTGCTAAGATAATTATGATTTTTTATTTTATTTTATTAGTGTAGCATGATTAATGTTAATTAATGGTTAGCATTGAATGAATTTTAAATCTTATAGAAAAACCTTAATTGATCAATCATAACAGTTTATCTTTCTACATATTGTTGGGTTCGATTTTCTAATAGGTTTTAATATTTTATTATTTTATGAGGAGCACTGATTTCTTTTATTATAATGCCACTGATGGTTTTGACATACCATACTAAAATATGCAGAAGCATTCTTTTATCAGAAAGTGCTTGTGATTTTTATTATTTCTTCTTTATATGTGCAATTTACTAATTAAATCACATTACATTAATGTAGAATATCATATGAATGGGACCATTTTTGATTGTAGACTCTGTTTCACTCCTGAATATAATACCCAGATTTTCTATTTTATCTTTATAAGTTTTAGCCAGAATTTCTTCCAAGTAATTTTTCTACTCTATCTCTTTTATTGAATTTATCTGATATAAAATTATTCATAATATTTTATTATCTTTTTATGGCTCTAAAATCTGTGTTATCATTCTTTCATCTCACACTGAAAATTTATTTTTTTCTCTTTTCTTCCTGTCCTTCAAGGCTTGCTTGAGTTCATCAATTCATTAATCTTTTCAAAGCAGCAACTTTTGTCTATGCTGATTTTGTCTATTTTTCCATTTTATTCGTTTTTATTTATATCCTTATTCTCTTTTATCTAATTACATTGATTTCAATTTCTTTTTATTAGCCTCCTAATGTACAAACCTCGATTATTAACTTTAAATCATTTATTTTTTAAGAATATACATTAATATCTATAAATATATTTCTAAGAACTGGTTAAATTTCATTATAAAATTATAAAAAGTTGTTTATGTAATCACTTAGTTTGAAATTTTCTAACTTCCCAAGTGATTTCTTCATTGACTCATGAATTATTCAGAAATGTTTTATAATTTCTAATTATTTGAGAATTTTCTAAGTATCTTTTTATCATTAATTTTTAATTTAACTACTTTATGGATAAAGAATGTAGTCTCTGAGATATATATATATCTTTAAGTATGTTGAGCCTTTTCAAAGTGTATACTCTACAATTATTAGGGTTCTGCATGTATAAGTTAGCCTAAAAGTTGATTTTATTGCCCAAATCCTTCATATTCTTGTGTATTCCTTTGTCATCTAATTCACCTAAAAATTTCATTGCCCAATTACTGAGAATATGATATTAAATTTCTAGCTGTGATTATAGATTTTTCTCTCTCCTTCATTAATTCTGTTCATCATTACTTTATAAATTTTATGAGCAAAATAAGTGCTTTAGATACATATGAATTTAGAATTATCATGTTTCCATTGAATTGATCTTTATCAACATGAAATACTCATATTTGTGTGTAATATTCATTTTCTTCCTTATGATATTAGTTTGGTGCATCATTTTCCAAAGTCTTTCTTTCTATGAACCTCTTTATTTTTAAAGTGCTTCTCTTTTATGTGTTTGAACCTTGCTATTTTACCCAGTCTGACAATATCTAGTTTTAATAGAAAGCAATATTACAAACTAATTGCCAAACAATACAGTCAAAAAGTATGGAGCTAAAGTACATGTGTATGTGTGTGTATCAAAGTTTGGGGCAGTTAATAAAAACGTTTTGTTTTGTTCCCGGAATTTGGAAGCTTTGTGCTACTTGTTAACTTTATTTTTTTTTTTATTTTAGAAACATAAAAGTATAAAAACATATTGACAAACAGACACCCATTATCATAGAAAATAGTACAATCACAACTAATCTATAGACAAGGTGATATGGTCTCAACAGTAGTTGTTGCTTTATCCATTGATATCTTCGAATTGTAGATGTATGGACCCATATACAGACATGCAAATTTAGTCAGACA
>PVLD010009257.1:0-78060 GCA_004027595.1 Dinomys branickii | reverse complement strand
CTGTTGTTGAGAGGATTAACTGTCTGACTAAATTTGCATGTCTGTATATGGGTCCATACATCTACAATCCAAAGATATCAATGGATAAAGCAACAACTACTGTTGAGACCATATCACCTTGTCTATAGATTAGTTGTGATTGTACTATTTTCTATGATAATGGGTGTCTGTTTGTCAATATGTTTTTGTACTTTTATGTTTCTAAAATAAAAAAAAAATTTTATTATTTTACCATTTATATTTAATCCATCCCAAACATAGATACATACGTAAATACATACATACATACATACGCGCTGTTCCTGGGGAACCATGCCAGGGTAAGCTGATGGTCTACTACGGAACTAGAACTCCATTCCCTCAAGTTAATTTTTGTATATGGTGAGAATATGGGCCAAAGTGGCTATTTGTTGTTTTAATATGTGCATCTGGTTTGCCGGGCACCATTCATTGAAAACACCACCCTTTTCCCACTGACTTGTCCCAGAGCTGTCAGTGTGTGGGTTTGTTACTGGATTCTCTATTCTGTTCCATTGGCCTAGATTTGCCACAATATGATGTACATGGATGGTGTAAGTCAATTATGAATCTTGAGGTCAATCCATCAACTTTGCTTTTAATATTTGTATTTTGGGCCTTTTGCATTTATTTTATAGTCAGTGTTTTGTAGAATTTCTACTGAATTAGCCCAGTGGAATCTGTATAATAATACTAACTCTGTAGACCACTGAAGTGAGGGTTGAGAATGCTAAAGTCTAGTCCATGAACATGGGATAGCTTTCATTTTTTGAGTCTTCTTTATTTTCTCTTACCATTATAAAGATCTTCCACCCTTACTGAGATTTTACTCTTTCAGTATTTGGTATTTTTGGTGTTGTATATGGTAATTTAAATTTTTATTTTATAGTTGTATTTTGCTAGTATATGGAAATTCAGTAACTATTGGCTGGTCTATTAATGTTTGCTGATCCTGTATCAAGAGATACAACTAATTCATATATTTGTTCTTTTCCTGTGTACAAAAGTGTTACTTATTAATGATGACATTTTGACCTCATCCTTTCCAATTGCTGCATCTTCTCTAATGGATTGGCTAGCACATGCAGTACCACTATTTTCCCACTTAATAAAATGTTTTCTTTTGGGGTTTTGCTGGCAACCCTTCCCAGGCTTAGAAAGCTTTCTTCTATTCCTAAATTTATCACGAAAAGGTGGAGAATGTTGTCAGATGCTTTTTTGCCATCGTTTGAGATGATCATACAATTTTTTCTTCCTCATCAATATGAATTACATTGATTGATTTTGAAATGTAATGCTTTATGTTGTTGGAATAAGTCCCACTCAGGCATAATATATTTTTTGCGTATCACTGGATTAATTTTACAATGTCCTTTTTTGTTCTCTCACTTTGTGCATGAGAGCTCTACCCATTTCTTAACCCTCACACTTGCAGCAGGCCCTCTTTATTAATCGGCCTTGCTAAGGCTCGTTGGTTTTATTAATTTTGCTAAACAAACAGTTTTTGGACTTATTGCATTCATTTTCACTTGTATATTTGGTTTTTATATTAAGATTTGTGTTTTTGTTATTTTTTACTTTGTGCTTTTTCTACCTTACCGAGGTAGATGCTTAAATCATTAATGTTTGTCCTTTTTTTTTTTTTCTATTTTATGCACTTAAAGCTGTAAGTTTTCTTCTTACAGCTTATCACTCCTTTGGTTGGTTCCCACAAGTTTTGTCATATTTTCACTTTAATACAAAATGGGAATTTTTTTCTATGTACATTGTTTAACTTTGAAACATACAGATATTTAATATCTGTTGTTTTAATTCCTACTTTAACTCTTGGGTAGTGGGACATATACTCTACATGATTATTTAAACCTTTGAATTTTTAGTCTTTTTATTCTAGTGAAATATCCCTTTTATTTCTAGTGTACTTCTTAACATGTACTTATGGGTGTAAATAAATGGCACAAAGCATCTTTCACTTTGATCCTTTCTTTAGCCTGACAGAATTTTTGGTGAGGAAATATGGTTGAGTTTATTAATAATATTCTAGTTTCATAATGTTTAAATTGATGTATTTTTTTTTTTACATTTAATGGACTTACCAATATATTTTTAGTTAAATCTATAATCCTTTCTTTATGTCACCTGTTTTTATTTTTTTCCTTCTGTTGAAAATAAAGCATTTTTCATTCATCAGATCTTTTTCATTTTATTAGCTGGTTAATTGTATAATCTTTCAATATTCTGTTAGTGTTTCTCTGGTGTTCATTACTTGAATTGTTCACTTTTTATTGATTAACTTAAATTCCACTTGAACAATTCTAGAACTCTGCAAAAGCCAGGCATGGTGGTGTATGCCTGTAACTCCAGCACTCAGGAGGCTGAGGCAGGAGGATAGTTGTTAGTTTGACACCAGCCTGGGCTACAAAGTGAGCTCAAAGCCAGCCTGAACTGCATAGTGAGACCCTTTCTCAAAAAGACAAAGAAAAAGGAACTCTGCAAAAACTTAGTTTAATTCCACTTAACTTTCTCCTACCTTTGTACTATTGTTAACACATATATATTTTGACACACCTTTTATAGGTTGTAAAACATTTTTGTTATTCTTGATACAGTTTTTTATGTATCCAGGTACAATTCTGTTTAGTTCTTTTTCTTCCTTTTTGCAATTAGTTGAGTTTTTTTAATATCATTTTAGACATATTGTATTATAGCTGTGCTGGCAAAAATGTTTTCAAAACTAATTTTCTGAAATATTTTCATTTTTGCTTTAGCTCTTGTGTTTTGAGTGAATGTAGAATTTTAGACTAGCAATTTTACCTCTTTAAAAGTGCGGTATTTCATCTTTTTTTCCTTCATTACTCCTTCATCCTTCCTACTGAGTTACTTCCTCAGCCCTTTTTTGTGTGTTTTATTTTGAAACATGGTCTTGCCAAGTCGCCCAGGCTGGGCTTGAATTTACATTCCTCTACCTTGGCCTCCCAGAGTGCTGGGATTACAGCTGTGCCACCAGGCATCCTTTGGAACAGAAAATTATTTCTTTGAAAGTAAACTCACCCTTCTGACCAGTTTTTAACCTTTCAATGTCTTTCTTTTTAAAAGCAGTTTCCTTGGTTTTTTAAATTTATTTTTAAAATGAAAACATATTTACAAAATCCATTTACAAAATAGCATAAGAACAATACAGACATTCCTTGTTTGTTTTGCATTAAAATATCTTTTCGTTTTTGCTGAATTTCTGGCATTTGTGAGCTAATGTCTTTTGTCAGATTTGGAAAGTTGTATGCTGGTATCTCTTCCGAATACGAATATGCTTCCACCCCTTCCCTTTTCCTGGCCCCTGGGTCTCGGGAGCTACTTACTTCCTGCATCATCAGCCGGCTGGTGTTCAGGTCCGGGGCCCAACCTCCATTCGCTTTTCCTTGCCCGCAGTTAGGCTACATCTGATTTGTGGGTAAACCTGTATGTCATGCATCTTTATTCGCAGAGTTGGGTTTTATTCTGTTACTGCATTGTATGTTGTTTCCATTTGAGTTTTTTCAAACTTGTAGAGTTAGTGGGAAGGAGAGGGTCAAACCCAACAAGACTGGCCCATTTCCGATGTGTTCCAAGACTGAGCATGTACAAATCAGAACTTCCCACACCCCCCTCGGGTTTGAGGATGTGTGAGGATGACTGCTACTTAGGGAAACGTTCTTCTGATGCTTAAGGGACAGTACACAGGGAACAGCCAGACAAAGCACACACAGGGCAAGGGTCTTCTGTCCCTGTGGAGGCAGAGTGTATCGCCAGCCTGGTGCATCCCTTTGACCAGTAATAGTTTCTCTCCTGGAGAGTTTCATCTTCAGTCTCCTGCTCCTGTCCTGCAAGTGGGAGTGGGTGCAGTTGGAAGTTTCAGCCCTCCAGGCGATCGCTTCAGAGTAGCTACAGCAACCAGAGGCTAGTTGGGGTCCCACCCTAAGCAGCCATTAGTTGTAAGTCTCTTGAGATTGAAAGGTGCTCCTGTCACTCAGTGCATTCTGATTAGGGCTTGTGCCAAGAACAGGGGACGATGCCTAGAGAGATGTCTTCTTCTTGTGCCACAGGGATCAAGAGGAGAGTTCAGGCGTGGATGTTGGCAGAAAGAAGCATTCACTGGTCAGCATTCACTTGAGGAACAGACCACAGGACTGAGTCTTCATTCATGGAGGAGCGTTAGGGAAGATTGGGTTGGAGTGGGAAGTAGAGGGGAGCCGTCTGTCCAGGACCTGGGCTTGACCAGAGGTTATGGGAGCAGGGCAGTCACATAACATAAACGTCCAGTGCCTGGCCTCCATCATTTACCAGCTCTGTGATGCCGTGTTTGTTACTGTTGTCAGGCTTCTTACCTGTAAATTGAGTACAGTGTTACATGCAAAGCCTGGCTTATGCTAAGTATTAAGAGAATGTTACCTATTATTATTGATGTATTATATTAAGATTAATTTGAGAACAGTGTTTAGTAGCCTTGTACTAATTGAGAAATGCTTGAAATATAGTTGTAAGAGGTAAATTGAAAGGAAGGGACAGATAGTGGGAATATTTTAGATGAATTATATTAATATTTAATGTAAATTAAATTATTTACATGAATTTAAATTTATGTAACTTTAAAATGTTTGGTACTTTGTGCTATTTCATAGTATATTTCTTATGTCCGTTATTAGTACTGTGGTTATTAGCTGATGACTGAATATAACTTATAATTTACAGAACACTTTGACATATGTTAAAGTTGATTCTCAGAACCATTTTATGAGATTTCATGTCCATTTTATTAAGCCTTAGAATCTTTAATCTATTAAAGATTACACAAGTTATAAAAACCAATTTAAAATGAATCTGTACACCTAGTGGTTTTTCTGATACCTCACATTAAATGACAAGAACTAATGTATTATAGCAAGGGACAAAGATGAAAAATTATTACTACTTTGAAAGAGTTAATATCTTTTCTTAAGTATCTTTCTTAATGCCAGGAAATAAGTAATGTGGAAGTGGCCAGACAAGTAGAGTCTGCTAGTTCTCTAATTTATAGATAAGCTCAGTGATATTTGAATATAATCTGAGAGAACAAAACAGTCAGTGGCTATAACTTGTCATGTGTCTTTAGCAAAAATGAAAATAGGCTCTTGCTCTCTGAACCAAATTGTATTAGGCACTTTGTGTGTTCTGGGTGGTTGTAATACATAGAACTGTCCCATACGTGTTTTCAAACAGTACTGATGAGGACACTTCTTGGAATTTACCGCAGGTCAGTGTAGCAGCGTCTACTTAGAATGATGCTTCGTGGTGTTCTGGGGAAGACCTTTCGGCTCGTGGGCTACACCATTCAGTATGGTTGCATAGCCCATTGCGCTTTTGAGTATGTTGGTGGGGTTGTGATGGTAAGTTTTTGCATTCAAGAATATTCATTTTAAGTATATATACTGTTTTTAAATGGAAGGGAAATGTGCTTTCCTTTCATTTTAGTTGAAGTTATTAATGAATAAAATGTAAAAGTAGAAACAAAATCTTTCTAAATAAGAGTGTTTGCATTGACACTGATGTAAGAACCGTGACCCTAAATATGTTCTGTATCGTTCGTAACGGGGATCGTAAGCTTCTCCTAGTAGCCTCGTACTAGTTACCATGTATTGAATGTTACTATTTACTGCCTCCAGGAAATGCTCGGTGTTATACACTTACTAAGTCGTTTAGTCTTTTACGCTTCTGTGAGATAATAATACCAACCATTGTGCATATAAGGAAAATAGGTTTAGAAAGCTTAAGTTCTTGTTCCAGGTCCCACAGGTAAGCAGCAGTTGTGGAATTTTCACAAAATCTGTCAGATTTCCAAAACTTTTACTCATAACTACTGAATTTAGCTCCTTAAATCAAATAATTATCTTGCCATGTCAGTATTGAAACGTTAAAGTTGGCCCTTTGAATCTCTAGCCCATACTTGCTCTCAGTATTGAATCATGGACCTGCCAGTGCAGATCTTCTGACATGTCAGAGCAAGAATATCTGACTGATCGATTGATTGATTGACCAGCAAATGTGTAATTGTTGTGATTATTTCTTGTATTAGTTTTACCTTAACAGATCAACAGTCATATACCTTTAAGATGTGCTACTGTAATACAAATATATTTAACTGAAACTTCCCTCAATTTTTGAAAGTTACATTGGAACTTTTAGAAGTAACCAATAGACTTTCACAGTATTTGTAGTTACTTTTGACTGAGTAGAAAATTTTGAGTAAAGTTTTATTTAAAAATAAGTAGGGTAGCAAGAGACTAATGTGTGTGTGGTTTTCGGTGGCATTTTTTAAAATTTATTCCACTTTTGAGGTATATATCAAGCTTATAGTCTTAAAACAAAGAAATACGACTGTCCTTAAAGCGCATCTTATTATGCCAGTAGTTTTCAGTAGAAAACTTAAGTCAGAGTTGCAGCCCCATCAAATGAGGAAGCCACTTCCGAGGAGAGGAGGATGGGTTGCAGAGCAGTGACAATTGTGTGATGTCATTCAGCGCTTGGGCTCTGGGTGGTGTTTGACAATAGCAAGAAAACAGTCATCCATTCATTCAAGAAGTTTTGAGTTTCCATTTTATGCAAAGTACTGATCTTGGCCTTCATTACTGAGCTGGGGAAATGAGACGCAGGTCTGTGTGCTCTTGGAGCTCCCTTTTACAGTGCAGCCAAGCTGGGTATGGTAGCGCATGCCTATAATCCTAGCACTCGGGAGGCTGAGGCAGGAGGGTTGTTTCGAGTTTGAGATCAGCCTGGGCTACAAAGTGAGCTCAATGCCAGTCTGAACTACACAGTGAGACCCTGTCTCAAAAGGACAAAAAACAAACAAACAAAAAAAACAAATACAGTGCAGCCATCATTTGGAAACTTAGATAAACTTACCTCATGTAAAAATCAAAATGTCATTTCAATAAACCACTTGTACTTGTGTCCCCAGTGTGGTAGCTATTCGAGAAGGAAGCTTACTTGGGAACTGCCAATTTAGGAATCTTCCCCCAAGCTGGAAGAACATTGGCTTGATTTTCTTATAAGCCACTGAAATGACTTCTGTTAAACTTAAAGAGGATCTGCACTCACATTACAAAACTGCCTCTTCTTTCAGTGTTCTGGACCATCAATGGAGCCTACCATTCAAAATTCAGATGTCGTCTGTGCCGAAACCCTCAGCCGACATTTTTGTGGTATCCAAAGGTAACTCTCCACCATGGGTTTATTCAGGGTACAAAGGAAACACACGCACATGTTGCACTGTTCTACAGGGTCTTCACTTTCCCTTACAAATACTTCTGTAAGTCATCACATTAATGACCAACTAGATAGAATTTTGAGTCAAATAGTTTGCCAGTCTGAAGAGTTTTAAGTTTCCCTGAACACATGCAGTCTCTTGAGTCACTGTCCTTGTATCACTGTCTTGGACAGTTAGCCATGTCTTTTTCACATGTGAACATGGTTCACTGTGTCACTGGGTCCTAAAGTATTCTGAGTCAACACCTAGGGAGTTTAAAACTGTGCTACATATCAACTAACTGTTCTGGGTAACTTTTGAAATTACCCTAAAATTTGATTGCTGATGATTTTAATTTTTTCTGTATAACCTATGATGACCTTAATGATTTTTAGAGTATGGCATTATATAAAAGGGCAACTCTGACTCTAAAATTTTTGAGTTCATTTATAATTAACCTGTACTAGCTTTCATCTTAAATATGAATGTATCTCCAGCTGTATTTAATTATGGTATAGTTCAATAGGTCTAGGCATTTCTCTGTCACTGTCCACCTTGGCTCTAGCCCATTTCTTACTGAAAAACTCATCAAGAGTAACATAAAGCCATTCTTTCTATTTACTATCATTAGCCCTTGGCTCTGCAGATGGAAATACTTAAGCTATATGTGCTAACATGATCCTTGTGAAGTTGTTCACATCTATTTCAGGAAACCTAATTGTAGATACAGAGTTTATAAATTAAAAATCATAAAGCAGCTGTATTCTAGTTCTACTTTCTTTTTGACTTTGTCAAAAGAACCTTATACAGCCTTTGCATTAACTGGGGCATCAGCCTCACTATAGCATGAAGATAAGTTTCTGTTATAAAGCATCCTGAAGGGGCTGAAACTACTGGCTGAATAGTTCTTGAATGAACAGCCAAATGTCTTATTTTTACAGATTTGTTGAAGGCTTCTTTTTAAACGTTTTGGCCTGGGGCCCATCTGGTTGTAGAAGATGCATACTACCAGGCATGGCAAAATAACTTTTAGCACTAAGGTTGCCAGTTGGTAACTTACACTTTTAAAATATTACTGCCCTTGTTTTCTTACCTGCAGCACAGAACACTGAGATTGCAGGGAATTTCTGGCCCTTGGTGAGGTTCTGTTGCTGGTTGCCTGTTTGTCAAGATAGAAGAGCTTTCCATTTAGGCAACAGTAAAAGTCAGTGCGTGTGGTGTCTAAGCACACGGCTCTGCCCATCAGCTGCACAGAACACTGATGCTTGAGACAGTCACAGGCTCTGTTTCTTACTCTTGAACAAACAGCTAAGGAGCACCTACCTCACTGAGGAGAACTGTGGAGAGTATGTTACAAAGAATAAGATGAGCAAGATACTGCTGTTTCTTTTCGGAAGCATGGCATCTAGCAGGATAAGGATATTTACAACTGCAAGTGAAGAAGGAAATTTTTTTTTTTTTTTTTGCGGTACTGGGGATCGAACTCAGGACCCTGCGCTTGCTAGGCAAGCACTTATTCCACTGAGCTATATCCCCAGCCCTGAAGAAGGAAATTTTAAGTAGTAGGTCTATTAAGTTTCTTTTAAAACTCTTGGAAAGGGTTGGGTGCAAGAGATACGTATTGACCTAATCTTTATGCATTTCTCTGGGTACACTACCAAAAATGTAGTGTACGTTAATATCGCTTTCTATAAAGGCAGCTTCACTGAATTATGATTTGTGTTGCATTTTAAGTGCACAGCTAAATGATCATATTGATGATTTGATCAGAATTTAAACTGCATAAAACACCCATGGGAAAAGTTTCCTCTTCAGTGCTACACCAAATCAACATGGATAATGTGTTCAAATTTTTGCAGACTTGCTCATCTGAACAGTTCCACTGACATGATTGGAAAGAGAGGCATTTACCCTGTCTTCAGAAAAAGGCAGTATTATTTTGCCACCAAATTAGAGCATTTAGTGATTTGATACCAGTCTGCTCCCACCAAGAATAATCTGAAGACACTGTTGTTGTGACTACTGTTCCTGTGGCTTCCCTGAGGAAAATAGTGTCTTTCACTCCCATGCAGAAGACTCCTTCTTAGGAAATTTTGCCTTATACCCACTGAACTTTATTAATTAATGATTACTGTATAATAACCTTAATTTCCTTTGACTTGGCTACCAAAAAGCTTAGCATTCTTTACAATACGTGTAATATAGCAATAATTAAATTGCAGATTTGATTGTCATCTTCCTTTTATTATTACATGTTTTGATATTATTTTGACATATCTATCTTTTATTACAAATGACATCAAATTATCTCTGGAGCTAGGTATACAAGTAATAAATATATTAATTCTTTTTCTTTTTTTTTACGGTTCTTGGATTTGAACCCACGGCCTTCACACTAAGCTTACATCCCCACCTACCCCTCCTTTGTGAGGAAGGTCCTGCCCAGTTATGCAGGCCAGGCTGGATGTTGGGATCCTTCTGCCTCAGCCTTCCTAGTGTGCTGAGATTACAGGTGTGCCCCGCCACACTCAACTTCAGTTCTTGTAAATGTGTCTTAGTTAACAGTTCACATGCTGCTTATTGCAGAAAGAGCACTGTTCCATTTGATTGGGGCCATTAGTTCTGCATTCTTTGTCTCCTTTTTCTTCCCACTTTTCAAGATCTTTCTTATTCTGTTACTATGTAGATTGTCATTACTTCCAGGTATCATGCCTTCCCTTTGTAATTAGAGCTATAATGAATGGTTTTATGTGTTTGATATCCCATTTTATTTTTTACAGTGTTGGCTCAACTTTTATTTTATTTGGTTGTGCTTTTTTTTTTTTTAATTTTTCCCTGAGGCCGGGTATGCTGGCACACACCTGTAATCCCAGCACTTGGGAGACTGAGGCAGGAGGATCACTGTGAGTTCAGGGCCAGCCGGGGCTTTTATATAAGTGAGTTCAGCCAGCACCTCATAGCAAGACCTTGTCTGACAAAACAAAAACCCTAAATAAATGAGTGTTTTCCTCAACTCTTAAATTCATCTGGCGATACTATAAAGTGCATATATGGACTCTGTGGCTTCCACGCTGTTACTCAATTCTTTCAGCTCTGGGGAAACACAGTCGAGGTTTTTAGTGCTGGGCGACGCGCTTTGTGTAACTTGGAAGCATTTGTCCGGATTTGCCTCGCCATCGTCTTGTTGCTGAGAGTTTGATTACAATAATAACACAGTGCGGATATGGTAAAGATAATTTTCATGGAGCTATTTGAAAATTTAGCCTCTTCGAACGTGAGAAATTATAGCTGGCTTCTCCATCACTGTCCTCGGAGTCTGACCCAGAACAGTCATAACGGTTCCCATAGCTGGTGCCAGTCTGAGGGTCAGAGCAAGAGGACGAGGCCTTCTCCAAGTCGCCTCATGTGACAGTGGGGCCGGTGTTGTCCGTGTGTTCATTCCTGATAAATAACACTGCTGTTTCTTTGACTTTTCCCTCTCAGAGGTGACATTGTGATTGCAAAAAGCCCGAGTGATCCAAAGTCAAATATTTGTAAAAGAGTAATTGGTTTGGAAGGAGACAAAATCCTCACCACTAGTCCATCAGATTTCTTTAAAAGCCATAGTTATGTAAGTAATATTTCAGTTATGCTGTTCATTGCTATCATAGTTGATTAACATTGCCTGAATACTTGAAGAAAACAGAGTAACTTCTCTTTTGTTTTTTTTTTGTTTGTTTGTTTTTTGTTGGTACTGGGGATCGAACTCAGGACCCTGCGCTTGCTAGGCAGGCGCTTATTCCACTGAGCTATATCCCCAGCCCTAACTTTTCTTTTGAATGTAAGAAAAATATTGGGCCGGGGAGATAGTGCAGCGGCACAGCGCCTGCCTGGCAAGTGCAAGAACCTGAGTCTGATTCCCGGTACAAAAGAAAAGAAAAGGGAATTGCTGCATTCAGTATCATTTAAGTAAATCAAGAAAAGTTTGGCCAGTGTATGTATTTTAGTTCCTATGTGAACATGTCAGTAATAATTGATACAGATGCGATTTGCCAATGGATGCTTCATTGTTGGAGAGAAGTTTGAGGAGCAACAAGTATTTTCATAGTCTCAGTGTCTCTCTCCTGAGGTTTTATTACAAAAGGAATAATGGTAGAGGAGAAACCTGCCAGATGCCACCTTCACAGGTGAGGGAGGTTGACTTCACAGTGACAGACACAGGGACACAAAGGGACGGAGGAAGGCACGTTTCATGGAATTCTTTCCCCACAGCACCAGATAGTCAGCCTTGGTCTAACGTGTGCTCAGCGTCGCTGATCAGCACTTCTCAAAACTGTCCAGGTCATGGAAAACAAGCCAGCATAGCTAAGAGCAGTTTGGATTCCTGGCTTAGAAAGTTTGTCATCTTTCTCATCAGTTAGAAATCTAACAATCAAATAAAGGCTGCAGTTCAGTCTGTAAAACCGCTTGAATGCCAGGTGTGGTGGCACATGCCTCCAATCGCACTGCTTGGGAGGCTGAAGCAGGAGAATTACTGTAAGTTGGAGGCCAGCCTGGGCTACACAGTGAGTTTAAGGCCAGCCTGAACTACATAGTAAGACCTGGTGTCAAAACAACAAGAAAACCAACCAAACAAAACAGTCTTGAAAACGTTTAAAATAAAAATTCCATGCAGTCAACCCACCTGTACAAGTAGAAAGTGCAAGGGCAGTAGAACAGAAGAGGAACAGCGAAGGCCGCGTGCTGCTCCTCGGTCCAGTCACAGGGCAGTGGTGACAGCTCACAGAGGTGGCTGTGGCCTCTGTTTACTTAGCATGTACACTGCTGACTTTAGTGATTGCAGCTTGATTTCCTACTTCAGATTTTTTATATCAATATCAAATTATCTGTACAGCTGCTGTGTTTGTTAATTGACTTTGCCTCTGTTCATCCCAAAGACAAGGAACTAGAGTACACTTATTCTCCATGTTGTGAGTTTACTTCGGGTTATCGCATTCTGTCTCTGCCTTCTGCATGACCACTGGACTACTAAGTAAGCTGTGATTTGCCACCTGCACTGGACAGCGGTCCGGGGGGGCAGGTGTTTCTCGTGGCGGAGAGGGCTGCTCCCCGAAGGCCAGCGAGCAGCTGCTGGGAGTGGGGAAGGTACCGTGGGGCCGGGGAGGCCTTCATCAGGAGCAGCCCATCCTTTGGTTTTTCAAAATGTCAGCGTGGGGGCGGGATTTCATCTTTGCTCCAGGAGATGTTCTAGTCACTTTTGAGTGGCTTCAGTAACAAAGTGTAGCCTGAGGCCCGAGAGAGTGCTGTCAGCAGAGAGAACACGACAGATACACAGTGGCACCCTCTGCCTGCCTTTCCAGCCCTTCCATCTGTGCACTCGAGCATGTTGTCGTTTTCCTGGGACGTTAGTAGTGACGAAGTAACAGCACAAAAAGGTTTGGATACGGTCTTCGAGAGATAACCAGAAAAGATAACCAGAGGATGTGAGGTGAAAAATTTTAAAATTTTGCTTCAAGAAAACGCTCACTGAGAATGCGCGTGTCCTCAGTGGATGAGGTAGAGGGCGTGTCACCTCCTTGCGTGCCCACCCCCTTCTGTTTGCTCTAGCGCCTGTGGGGAGCGCTCACCGCCACTGAAGCAGATCGGTTGGCAAGGACGCACTGCCTAGGTGCAGGGCCGACCCATTTGATGATTAAAACAGTAACCCGCTGAGGTAGGGGAGGGCAGGGCTGGCCCTACAGGAGGCAGGGAGACCGCATGGGTCACCCGGCGGAATGCAGTGAGAGCACAGCGCAGGGCCCGAGCGCAGCCCAGCTCGGCTCCAGCTCCACTCGGACTTCTCCAGAGTCTCCTCTCCATGCTGTTTCCCGCCCCGCCCCCTCACCTGGCCGTGCCCCCCGAACATGTGTGCGTAGTTTTTGTTGCTCTAAGAAAGAAGGGCAGCCATTTCTCATTAGAGACATACTAATTATGGCAGGGAAACCAATGTTTTTGAGGGGTTTTCCTCCCAGTTAGTTTTTCTCAGCAGTGTTACTTAGGCCATGAGAATTGTGTAGCTATTACAAAACCAACCATTTTCGCAAATGTGTTCCATTAATCAAGGTGTTTTATCTCAAGAGTCGGTCCGGGTTTGGAGTGCTCCGAAAAAGGTGCCCAGGGTGCCCGCAGTCCTGCTTGTAAAGCGCTGCATTCCAGCGCTCTCAAAAGCGTGCCGGTGCTGCGGCAGGCACAGGAAGCAGGCCTTGCGTCTTTCCTCTGCCTCCTTTAGGGAAGCTGTTGCTGTCCATAACATGAAGATGTACCACCCAGATCTTGCTTGAGCTACTCAGTAAGAACGATTGATACGAAACAGGTTTTGCATTGCAGGCAAAAGACATCTAATCTTGTGTGTCGGAACTTCACAAAGCAGAACACCAAACTGTCATTTGGAGCCTCCACTGTGCTTTGGCGTATGAAAGACAAAGCACTGTTTGTAAGCTGCTGTAAAAGGGTATGAACAGTTCATGGATTAAGTCATGTGAGATCAGTTTATTCATTCCACAGTTTAAGTCCACATGGCAAGCAACCCTTCTAACTAGATTTCTTACGCTAAATATTTGGAAACTGAGAAGCCCCTAAAAAGGTGCTGTTGCAGTGGCTGTAGCTTACTTTGCTGTTCCTACCTAAGGTGCTGTTCCTACCTAAGGCAGGTAATTCTTTCCTCAGTGCATGAGCCACGCATGTCCTAGCAAGGACAGGAGTTAAGTTGACTCAGAAATTACAAGCAGCTCAGACATCGTGAATACCTTACATTTCTCCATATGCTATAGCGATGTCTCAGTTGACTGCTGGAACTACTTTATTAAAAAAAATGTTTTAAGTAGGAGCACTTCACAAATAGAAAATAATACGAATCAGCATTCTCCTGTTGGCTTGCACCATAGACAGAATACAATCTAAAACCCTATCTTATACAGGGCCTGTTGTCGTCAGGACCCCGAGGCCCTAGGTCCCAGTCATCATAGTAACTGTTATAAAGTTAATAAGGAAAAGAAGACAAAGAAACACTTCCTTACAGTTCCTTATCCATCTACCTACCTACCTTCCTTTCCTTTTCTTTTTCTTTTTCTTTTTCTTTTTTTTTTTGGTTACTGGGGATTGAGCCCGGAGCACTCTATCCCTGAGCTACATCGTTTGTGCCACCATGCTGGTTCCTTCATAATCTTTGTGAGGATGACGCTGCGTGCTAGACCAGAGCTGTGGCTAACTCCGCAGTGTAACTGCCCTATTTAGGCATTCTGAAGTAGACAGGACAGCTGGCAGACGTGCCATGAGGTCTGCCCTTGTCAGGTGAAGTTGTGTGATGTGCCCATGCCGAAATCTCAGCAGCCTTTTCCGAGGAGGTGCTGATCCCCAGTGCTCCGTGCAGCCTGTGCCTGTCTACGTCCCAGGGACTTCCCAGGTGTCTCTCCAGTCCTCACTCACTATGTAAGACCTGCAGCGTGGTCAGGTGCATTCATCTGTGTGTGGTCACTGTACTGGCAATGATGTGGCCAGCTCGCGAGGCCTGCCGACCCCCCATCCCTTTGCGGGGTGCAGTTGCTGACCCCTGCTCTAGAGCACGTTGCCTTGCTTCTATGTTTGCTTCCTTTTCTGAGACAGAGTCTCCCTAAGACATCCAGGTGGCGTTCAACTCATGAGTAGGCTGGCTTGGACCTCGACATCCTCATGCCTCAGGCTCCCAGATGCTGGGATGACAGGCTTGTGCCACCAAGCCTGGCTACAACAAGGTTTCTGGTGGCAGGCTCCAGGCTGTCCTTGATAGCACAGATTCTGCTGTTGTATACAAAATGTGAAATGTTCACCAAATGATAGTCTGTTACCAGTGTAGCCATGGTACGTGAATAAAGAATACAGTATTTCTCACGTTTTCCTTTGGGAATTACAGGTTATGTTAATATCATTATTGTTACTGGCAGAAATGTCAGAAACTGAAGTAATTTTACACTTCAGAAACAAGGACTTGACTGTGCTCTGATGCACTGGTGACATAGTGCTGTTCAGCAAGATCTTGGACGTGCAATAGTGTGTTACTAACACAGCTGTTTTATGCTGTAGTATTAGAAAACGCTTTAATAAAACCTACTGACAACCCTAACAACAATCTCACTAATTAGATAGCAGTGGCAAACTGTCACTTTATATAGTAAAACTAATAGTTCTTTAATGTGTACTGTGTACATAGTGTACGGTTCAGATCCCTGAATGTCGTACTGCTGTTTTTCTGTTTAAGTGGCATTTACCGCAGCTAACAGTTGCAGCCATCTGGCCTTCTGTTACTGCTCGTACTATAAACAGAAGAGGCACTTTCAGATTGAAGGGCGTGTTCAGGGTGAGCTGCTGATACCCTAAACCCTCATGTCATTCAGGCAGAAGAACTGCCTGATAGTGTCACTTAGGAAGGCTTGCAGGTCCAAACAAGGGGCTGGCTTTCTGCAGACACTAGTGATAAAACTCTGCCGTCCGTTTCCATTTCTCAGCAACAGCTCCCAGCATAATAAGCTCCTCAGCTCCATTAATGCCTTGATTGGAGCTGCCGGGAAGGAAGTGTGTTTACCCTGCGGCTGGGATGGAGCTCACTGCCCTGTTCCTCCCACAGCCCGAGCAACTCTGAAGATAAATGGATGGCCTGTTGACTAGTCCGAGGTGCCCCCCTCCGGAAGTGAGCGGTGTGCAGCCCCTCATAGGGCAGCCTCGTCGTTAGCAGTTCCTGACTTATTCTCGGAGCACTCTCAGAGTGGTTTGCACTTAGTTTAGTATTACGTAGTTTACAGTTTTGTTTCATACTAATCTGTTTTATTTTTGTATGTTTGAAAATAGGTATATGTGTATATATGAAGATTTAACATTTCTACTGAAGCATAGCAAGTTGTCCTGAAATGGATGCCTGTTACTTATGCAGAAACATTTTAAGCAGAGTTAAAAAGTCAGTGCTACTGATGTGACTCTAGGGAGGCAGAATACAATTCAATAAAATATAAATATGCATTTTTATCTACATTATCTGAGGCCTTGCATACTTTCACTTGCTTAAAAGTAATTGGAAAAAGTGAAGAAATTGTAACCCTGCCATTGTGTATAAACACCTAAGCCAGACTCCAGGCTGTGTTGGTAATGAGAATATTCCAGGTGCTCTTCAGGCTTTCTAGTCGGGACAGTCATCTTTACTCGGCCTGCTGGGAAAGCCTGTATTAACTAGATGCAGTGGGCTCAAGTCTCGGCATAAGCAACACGATAAAATTCTCGTGTTACCACTTTGGGTAACTGAACTATGACTAGTTAACTGGGGTCATGACCCACTCACTATGGCCCAAACTGTCCTATACGCAAAAGAAACATGGGAAAGGGAATGGCATAAAAGCAGGTATGCAAGCCAGGTGTGGTGGGGCATGCCTGGAGTCCCAGCCCTCAGGAGCTGCCGCAGCAGAGCTGGCACATGTTCAGGGCGCGCCTGAGTGACGCAGAGAGACCCGGTCTCAGAAGGTAAAAAACCCACCACACCAGTGGGTGTACAGTTGCACATGTGAAATTAGCAAGAAAATATTGGCACTGTACTGCTGCACAGGCCACGTGAAGGTGCTCTCTCTGGGTCAGAGCTGACTGACCACAGCACACGCTACATACACATCACGCTACACACAACTCAGGCTTTTGTCCCTCTAGACCCAGCAGCCAGCTAGAGAGGAGACTGAGCTCTGAGTGCTTAGGGAAACAGCCTACAGCTGTGGGCAAATAGTGGAAAAGTGCAGCATGGCATCTGAGATTCCCATCTACTTCCTGTACATTGTTCTCATAAGCCCTGTCAATCAGAAGTGCTGGATCACTATGTCATCGTGAGCTGGGAAGTTTGACCTCACTTTTATATTGCAAGAAAGTCAAGGGGGCCTGGGGACGGAGACCAGCCCAGCGCTGAGCTGTCTTCTCCATCTGGCTGGTTTCAAGAGGGGTCACAGCGCGGGCAGGAGGGAAAACCGAGGAGGCTGTCAGGAGGCTGATGCAGGCCAAGGGACTCCGCTCTCCCACTTGACTTACTCGTGCCTTCATTCATTTCCATACATGGGAAGCCCACAGTGAGGGCCAGCACTGCGTGAGGGTGGACTCGGCCCTGCCCTTGGCAATGACCACAGGGCGTGGGAGCAGTAGGGTGCCCTGTCTGCACCCTCCACTGGGGCTTTGGGGCGTGACCGCTGAGCACAGTGTGGCCAGTGTGACCCAGGAACTGAGCTCTGCTCTCCACGTGCATGTAAGCCTAGATGGCCATGGGGCTGAGCGGTGGCTGCCGGGTTGGACTGGAGCTGGCAGTTCAGTGCGAGGAGCAGACGGAGGCCGAAATATAGTGTAACAGAGTGGGGCACAGGGAGCTGTGCCGAGCACGGGATACTTTTCCAGACTGGGAAGAAGGCTGAGTGGAGGCTGGAGAGGGGCTGAAAGCAAGTCCCACATTCCAAGGGTGGGGGGTGCACTGTCGAAGTTGGCCCCTGCGGCGTGCCAGTGCAGTAGGAGAGAGAGCGGCTGGTGAGAGCAGGAGCGGGCATCCCGGTGTGTCTCAGGCAGGGCAGTCACCGGCGAGACCTGGCTCTGCAGGTGCCGTGCTCCTGCGACGCAGAACGTTAAGTGCGCGGTGTGGAGAGAGTGTGGGCAGCGAGCTCAGCGAGCCAGCCGTGGCTGAGCCGTGGTGGAGGTGAGAGCACCGAGCTGCGGAGAGTGAGAGAAGGCCAGGTGGGACGGCTGCTGGGAGGAAGGGGCCCGGGGCAGCTTGGGGTTACACCCGGTAGCTTTGGCGGCAGGGTACGTGGTCAGTAAAATGGGAGTGTGGAGAGATGGGAGTTCAGAAATCGAGAGGCACACTCAGTTTCAAACAAGCGTAGCCGTCTAGTTTGCTGGGGGAGGGGTATATGTTAGGTTAGTACAGTGGCCATCGAATTTACCTCAGCATGTGGCAGAGTGGAGAAGAGCTCCCCCGTGATGCCCAGGGGCGTTTCCATGATCCCTGCAGTGTCTCCGGGCCCTCAGTTTGAGAGTGTCAGTCACCATTCACCCAGATCTTCATATACTCTTTTTATATCATGCATCAGCCCAAAAACTTCATCTGTCACCCGTCTGCCGAATTGGCAATTCTGTATACACAATGCTAGATTTCATCTGAAACAGTGTGCAGGGTTTGGAGCATTAGGGCTGCGTTTTGATGAGTAAAACACAGGAAGTGTCTGTCACAGAAAAACGTGCGACGGTGCCTTTTTAAAAAATGCTTTAGTAAAACACCAGTACAAAAAGATCAACATAGTTAATTTTCATCATTTCTTTTCTGAAGTAGGGACGCTTCTGCTGATGGTGTTGTTTCTCATACCATTTTGGATACAACTGTTTTCTAGCCTGTCTCTAGGAAACAGGTATATACAAGGACATTAGATTTCAAAGAACTCGTAGAGATTCATCTATAGTAACAGTAAGTCCATGTGATGATGAGTTGGGATTTGGGGCAGAATTATGTGAAGTGACAGAAATAAAGTTTCCGGTGGAAACAGCTTACACAGTGCATCTGCTTTGCCGGCTGTTTCAGACCGTTTCTGACAGCACAGAAAAGTCATTATTTCAGGACTTAGGCCCCTGCTCTACTCTCCCTGGGAGGCCCTGTATGGCATGAAGTTAGACTCCTTGCCTGTGACGGGACAACTGGAGTGGAGAGTCACAGTCTCCGAGTGAGAATGTAAAATGGTCTACGGCCATACCACCCTGAACGCGCCCGATCTCATCTGATCTCGGAAGCTAAGCAGGGTCGGGCCTGGTTAGTACTTGGATGGGAGAATGTAAAATGCCTTGTTGAATCTCACACCAGAGCAGGCAGTACTTACACATAGAAAAAGAAAGGAGGATAAAAAGGTCCGTTGTTTTGAGCTGAAGACACTGGTCCTGATCTCTTGAGTGGAAAGGCCCATATCCTGGCTTTGGCCCCAACCTTCCACCCCTCACTCCTTATGCAAGTTTTCCAGAGAAGTTGACACTTTATAAGGAAGCACCTAAGAATTCAAGTCATGGCTTCATGGTGCTGCCTGTTAAAAGAATAGAAATGGTAGTCTTAATCACTAACAACTGCATTTCATTAAATCATTGACTCTTACAGTTAATGTACGTTTTTAATTAGAGCAGATCTAGTTCAAAGACTTGGCTAGCACTAGAGCAATATGACTTACTGAATGCAGTATAAAAGGAAATAGCCAAAACGGTCATCAAGTCAAATCAGGCGCGCACACTCAGGTTGCAGAGCGGTCCTCCTCAGGAGCGGGGAGGTGAGCCCGGGGGTGCAGGGCCTGCATGTGGGCAGCTGCTGTCATGCTCTTGGGATAGGCAGGCGCAGGAGCGCCTGTGCTTGTTTGTTGCCCTTGGTCTTCCCGAGGTGCACACTGGTCTCCACTGTGCAGGAGAGGCTTCTTACCAGGAGGTTGCAGGGTTGCGTTCGGGGCTCAGGAATGACTGATGCTGGGGACTGTGTCTACCCGTAAGCTGGCAGCGCCACTGAGTTCCTCTTGCAGCCAGAGGAAAAGAGAAAGAGCCTAGCCGCAGTCCACTCCGCGAAGAGCCACTGAATGAGAGCCTGGAGCAAAAGGCCCGGCCCCAGCCACACCCTCACCCTCATGCTGAAGGGGCGGCCTGTGGAAGTGGTGCGCTCTTTGGCCATGACCCACTGTGAACCCGAGGTGGCCCTTTTTTGTCTTTTTATTTCTAGGGATTGAACCCAGGGGTCTTGGCACTGTTTGCTTATTTTTAGACAGAGGACACTAAAGGAAATTCTTTTTTTCCAGTACTGGGACTTGAACTCAAGACCTTGTGCTTGCCAGGCAGGCACTTGTGCCACTGAGCTGTATCCCCAGCTCACCACACTAAATTACTTAGGCTGGGTCCTCCTGCTTCAGCCTGGCAGGGTTCTGGGCTTACAGATGTTTGCCACGCCGGGCAGGCAGCCACATGTCTAGAGGAGGGCAGTAACGGTCCTGAGGCATGACACGGCTGGGAGTGGTGAGGCAGACCTAACTGGGGAAAGCAGCAGCAGCCGTGTGGACACAGCGCTCATGGGAGTCACCAGCTTACCAGCCATCGTGTCCCCGTCCTTAGAAATGAGACCCCCTTGTCGCTCACTGGGCCCCCAGTGCGACGCTGCCTCGCCTGCTGAACTCTGCAAGGCAGAATGTGAGCGAGATGTGTGGCAGGGACAGTCAGAAGGGGGCGTCCATAGTACACTGCGGACCTCCTGTGCTGTTGAAGACTACTAGGTTTTCCTTGCCTGTGTGCTAAGAAAGTCTTCTAACTACAGCCTCGGGGGATTTGACTTTCCTCTTGTTTTCATATATCTGTTCCAGGCTTTTGTTGGTGTTATGAGATCATACTCCAATTATTTACTGATGATGTTTCCAGCTTTGATGTTACCAGAGTCAGAGAAAGACTGGGCTTGGTGGAATCCTTTTATCACATTATTGTTAACAAGTTATTTCATTTTCTAAATATTTCTATTGGTTAGTAAGCATAGTCTTACTATGGCCACATCTTAGTTATATAAGTGGTGGTTAGGCAGAGTATGCGTTAGCTACTTAGTGGTATAGTAATTTGACTTGATACTGCTTACTTGGAAAATACTAATATTAAAAACAATTACATAGGTATCGCTAAAATAAAATGTCATTTTATGAATACACATCGTAGTTTTTCAGCAGGCAAAGAATTTGCATTCTCTGAGGTATGATTTAAAAATACTGTGCAGTGCATGTTTAAAATGAAAAACCGTATTACAGTGAAGGACACACTGCCATGAATCCCCTTCAAAGTACTGTTGCCCTGGCGTGAGCCGCACTTATCCCACTGTTCTTGCTGCTTCCTGCAGCAGTTCTGGAGGCCTCTTTCTTGAATATCTTTAATTGTGCAGGCAGGAGGCGCTTCACTCTCCTCAGTGAGGAGAGCTGAGAGGGCAGGCTGGCTTCTCATCCTGAGATGGGGTTTGCCACACTCGGGGAGCAACCTCCGACCTGGGAGGGAGGAGCAGGTGATCTGAGTTCTCTCAAGTGCTTTCAGATTTGACCCTCAGGGGCCAGCTGTACCTGAGGCACCAGGAAGGTTTAGAGTTGAGCCAAAGGAAAACCGGTTTCTCTGTGGCATTCCCTGAAAGCATACACTTATATATTCTTCCTCAGGCCGTGCACTCTTTAAGGTGGCACACGGCAGACCTACAAGACTGCATAGGACAGGTCGTCTTAACCGTGAAAAGTTGTGAGTATGAGAAGTAACACAAACAGAATTAGGGTTTCTGTTTTAAGCCATTTGCAAAACACTTGTTAACTGGGGTACTTCGTAGATTTTGTGGTAAAGATATTATAGCATCTTTGAAATACATTTCCATCCACCATCTTACCCTGTCATAAACAGGTTTTCTCTTACCTGGTTTGAATTTTCACCTGCAGAGATAACCAGGAGGTTACCTAATGGCCAGTACCCGCGCTCCCTTCTGCCGTGTCCCTTGCTTGGTCGGCTTTGTTTCCAGCCCCAGCTGATATGGCCGGCGCTCTTTCTGGCGATGCATGAGCTTCCTGCTGGGCAGTGCAGTGTCCTTACCATTCCGGTGTCTGGCAGCGGAGCCGCTAGCTGTCACCTGTGCCATGCAGAGGCGCGGCACTCACTGTGTGGGTGGGAGTTAGGTCCCTCTCTGGCCGTGCTGCCAGAGACAAAACAAAACTGAATAGAAAACTTCAGAGCGCTTCCTAGCCCCAGTGGTGAGGGCAGCGTTTCTGTGCTTCGAAAAGCAGATGAGCAAGCGTTTAAGGTGCGCACACAAGCGCTGCGTCTGTCTGTACACACATGCTGCTGCTTACATCAGTTACCGGACATACCGTGGCATTCTAAATGTGCTGCTTTTGAAATTTAAAAGGCAAAAATTTATAGCATTTGTACACCACGCCCCGCACCTTATTTTTTTTCACTGACTGCATCTGAGAAATCTCCCCATTAGTTAGATTTTTGTTTTGTGGCTTTCATGAGCTAATCTTATATAAATTAACTATATTTGACCTGCCTGCCGGAGAACGTTTGTACTCTTGCTAATCTCAAGTGCACCCAGGACTGAGTGAAGCTGTTTATTAGTGGTCATGCTGAGTCAGGCAGGTCTTTTCTAGCCTGCAGCTGGGAAAGGGTAAAGCAAAATACAGGCAGTACACTGGAGACGCAAGCTTCACGATGCTGACACTCACCTCACACCGAAAACCCTAGTTTCAGGCGTGGTGCAACGTGTCTGTCATCCCAGCATAGCGAGGCTGAGGCAGGAGGGTTGCAAGAGTTTGAAACTATCCTGGGTTACATAGCGAGCTCAAGACCAGTGTGAACCACATAGCAAGATCCTGTCTCAAAAAACAAAAAAGAACTTTAGTCCTCGCCCAAGTGATTCTCTTCATAGCATTACAAAGTGTGCCTTAAGAAGTGGGGAGAGGTACTTGGGCACTGGCAGTGGGCACGCCTCCTGGCGCCTGAGGCGGCGGGACAGATGTGGATGGGAAACGCCTTGTCAGGCACTGTGGCCAGCCGGCAAGCCGTCCCCAGTGGGAGGAGGAGCAGAGCAAGCCACGGCCACAGCTGTGTTCAGACCCCAGCCAAGTTGGGCGGCCCAGCGTAGCCCACGGGGACTTCTGAGCAGAGGACAGAAGGTCACAGAGCAGGCTGCGTGCTGAGTGCACCGCCCGGGAGGTGCGAGCTGCAGCAAGGGCTTTTTTCTTGGGCTTTGGGGCTGAGTGCGAGATTGTGCCTGCTTCCTGGCAAATGGGGAGACTGAGGCAAGGGAAGAGAGCAAAGGAACTGTGAGTCCCGAGGTTTCTGGCCTGTGACAGCACCCGCACCCCACCCCCGCAGCAGCGCTTCCAAACACCTGCGCAGGAAGAGGCCAGTCAGCCAGCTTCCCTGCCTCCCCACACCAGCCAGACCTCTGCGCATCAGCGCTGCCGGCGGCCGAGGTCTTAGCTGCCTTGCAGACGCTTGCTGTGTGATGGGACAACATGCAAGCATTGAGTAGGAGCCAGTCAGTTACTCAGACCCAAGGTGACCAAGACAAGTACTCAAAACACCACCGTGAAGTATGTCTAAGGCTATAACGGGAGAGAACGCAAGTGTAAGACAGGAGCAAATGGAACGTCCACAGCTTGAAAATACACTAGATGCCTCCAGCAGGTTAGAAACTGCAAAAGGAAAGCTCAGTGAATTTGAGGAGAGCAATAAAATTTATACAGATTTTACTGAAGGAAAGGAAGACGTCTAGGAAAAAACTCAGGATGCACAGTAACCTGCAGGACAGCGTTACAGAGACCAACATCCATGTTACCGAGGCTCCGGGAGTGAGAAGAAGAGGGCAGCCATCGCTTTTCCCGATTTGATCAAAGCTAAGGCAGAGATCCAAGTTCGGGCGAAGTACAAAGGAAGTCAAACCGGGGAGCCTTGGGACCAGCTTGCAGAGCCAGGGACAGAGAAGCCTTCAGAACAACTAGAGGAAAGAGGCACGCTACCTCATCGTGTGAGCAGAGCTGCTGCGGACCGTCCTCCTCAACAGGAAGAAAATGAGTAAAGTGAGAACTGAGGTGTCGGGCGCTAAGTACACTGTCAGTCTGGGACTTACATTCAGTGAAAGTAGCTCTGAAAAATAATGGAAAATAAAGACTTCTTAAACAAAAATACATTTGTCAGGACATTGAGAAACTCATTGCCAGCAGACTTGCCCTGCAAGAAATGTGGAAGGAGGTTCCTCAGACTGGAAGACAGTGATAGGGGACTGACACTTGGTCACAGCAGAGTCAGACATCAGAAATGCTCAAATGTGCATGTAAATACGAAGCCTTTTTATCTGTTTTTTTCCTGATTTTGCAGGGCTAGGGCCTCATACACGCTAGGCAAGTGCTCTACCACTGCGCTACCCCAGCTATAAATATTAAAACTGTGGAACAGTATGAAAAGACAAAGCTAGGGCAGAGGCGGTGTTTGTGATAAACACTTGAAATCTGTGTTATATGAGGAACACTTGCAGGTTTGTAAGGAAATTCTGGAGACCCCAAAGCTCATGTACACAAAGCAGGCACAGATGAAACGCCTTTGGGAACCAGTGCAGAGTAGTGCAGAGGGCAATGTGCGAGCACTGCATCGCCCGCTACGGTAACAGTGTCTCTGTCTAGTGGTGCTGGGACCGAACATGGTTTTCAGCATACTGAGCAGGGGTGCTACAGCGCTACTGTGCAGCCCTCACATCAGTAAAAGCTGCCTGTGATCCTAGACTCCAGAGCCCGAGGCAGGATTCAAGTTCAAGTCCAACCTGAGCAACTTCGCAAGACCCTGTCTGAAGACATGCCTTGAGATACAGCGTAGTATGAAGGCCCTGATTTCAATCCCAGTACAAAAGAAGGGAAAAAATTTGTTAATATCCCAAACCTCAGACCACGTCAGAGGATACAGCCCCCAAAGTAAAGTAATTGAGCACTAACTTAGGAAACCATAGAAGTACGTGACTGACAATCCAGAAATCATAAAGCAAGATTGGTGAGGGAAGGGACAGATATTTGTCACCCTTATCTGAAAGCGCTGATCTCCCTCATCTTTAAAAAACACATGAAAAGAGGGCAGTAGAGATCACAGAAAAAGCACTGTATTCAGTGCACTGTGTGTGTGTGTGTGTGTGTGTGTGTGTGTGTGTGTGTGTGTTGCTGAATTCAAGGCTTCCCTCCTGCTAGGTAGCGAAATGTTCTTCCACTGACTACATTCCTAGCCCTTATTTATGAATTTTTATTTTGAGAGAGAGTAAGTTACTCAGGCTAGCCTAGACCTTGCAATCCTGCCTCATCCTCAGGTATAGTGGGGATTACAAGCCTGCACCACTATGTACAACTACATTTGTTTTCTAAATGCATGAAGCAAGATTTTGCCTCATTCATCATAAGACAAAAGCAAATACACAAAGTACCGTTTTTTACAATCACATTGACAGTTAAAACCGTAATGTTACTGCCTTCTGCCTTTGTCTGTCATAATGTAAGAAGACTGATGCAAAAGCCAAACAAGAAAAAGCAGGTCAGAATCCGAGCAGCCAGCAAGGCCAGCTTTTGAGGACGAGGGAGGGAGAGCTGGGGACGGAAAGCGTCGCCCTGACCTGGTCTACAGCCAGCTCATGGACACACACTTCCCTGGCCTGGCAGGGTGCTGCATTGCTGGGCTCTAGAGTGGTTCGCTTTGGCTTTTATTGCTGTTCCTTACTTACTGCTTATTTCTAAAACTCGAACAAACACATTTTGAGAAACAATGGAAACACAGGCACAGAATCTTCACCTTATAACTTATCAAGCAATTCTTCCAAATACATTACGCAGGGCTTTTCCTAGTTTGCTGTTATCTTTTCATTTCTTTTATGCCCTGAGACATACTCACTTCTCTCCTTGGGCAGACTTCTACTTCATTGCACGAAAGTCTGTCTCATATGGGAAGGAATAACCTTGCTCTGGGCCCCAGGATGTAAAACGTAGTACACTAATACATGCGCAATCTCACATCCTGTGATAATTTCTTCTCTGCTCACCCCACCCTTTATATTTATAAATTATTTAGGTGGCAGGGATCTCATTCTGAGCCTTCACACTAAGCTACATCCTCAGATGTTATTTGACATTGGGACACAGGGTCTGGCTGTGTTGCTGAACTGCCCAGGATGGGGTTGCGCTCAAAACCCCTGCCTCGGCCTCCCCGAGCAATGGGATTACACTTGTGCACCACACCTGGCTCTGATACTCTTTCAGTAAACTTACAGCCTTTTTCTATAAAATAGATTTAACATTTAAATGCATCTAAATGAAGAATTGGAGGATTTTTGCAAATGTTTCTATGATACGTTACAGAATCATAAAGTGAATTTAAAATTTTATATGCTTGTATCGATTTATTTTCATAAAGGTAATTTGTCACACAAAAGAAAATGTCAGTGTCTCCTATTAAACCTTATTGAACAGAACAAAAACAAATTCCTTCCTAGTAGATCAATTTTGTGTAGTTAATAAGTCAACTTTCTTGGGTAACAAGCTGTAAAATTAAAAGCTTCTGAAGAGCAGTTGTACACTGTCACTGGAGAGTGATTGTTGAAGTCTACGTGGCCAGAATAGATACTTGCAAGCAAGTGGCTCCATGGAAAGAAGGCATTTTTTTGAAAGTAACATTTTATCCTGAATATGATGGTCAATGAGTAAGAATTTAAATGTATTTACCAGTTGACACATGGGCCATGTGAGATAGGGCCTTTCCACTTAGGAAGGTCACCATCATTAATTTTACAACTGATAATTTCGTAACGGCTCCTTGTGATTCTGGATGGTCATTATCAAAGTATAATGCAGGAAGATACGCCCACACAAAGGCAGAGCAGGGTCTTAATGAAAACCCTGACAAGCTCGTCTAGAATGATGAGATTGTGTGTAATTGGTGTCAGGATCGATTACCATCCAGCTCATCATGAACACTGAAGAGGGCTGGCCTTGGAGCTGGCCCCAGGACGTGGAGTGACTGCCCTGCTTACGCTGTCGCCGAGACAGGAGGGCACATTTCCGGTCAGCATCCTCATGACCTCTTTTGAAGTCTATTAAATTAATGATTCTGTCACGTTGTGTTGATCTCTTACAACCTCAATTTGGGATCTGTATAGCAAATGTTTGGGAGTCATATAATAAAGCGTGGGTCTTTTAAACACTTAAAATCCTTTATATTTAGCAAGTTGTTTTATTGTGCAAGAAATGAAAACTTCCACTGTTAGGATGTGTATTTTATGACCAGCTTTTTAGTAATGGTGCCTAGGTCATATCAGTGTTTGAAAGGTGTCACTTTTCCCTCTACCTACAGGTGCCCATGGGCCATGTCTGGTTAGAAGGTGACAACCTACAGAATTCCACAGATTCCAGGTACTATGGACCCATCCCTTATGGACTGATAAGAGGACGCATCTTCTTTAAGGTACAGTTTTCTGCTTGAAATGTTGATTTTATTCTCAGAGCTGGAGAAAACAAGTTTCCCGAATTAACTGTGACATCTTTAAGCTAGTGAGACTTCTGGGTACAGCACCTACACTTCATGCACACATTGGCCTTACTTGATAGCTCGCTACCCTCTCCCTGTCACAGAGGTAGGTAACTGAGATTTTAATAAAAAAGTTCCGATTCCATAGCTGTAGCTCAAGGAAACTAACATTCAAGTTTCCCCAAATCTTCAGTCTCTCTCACAGTCACCTGTTACCACCATCCTGGGAATATGTGGATGAACACCTGCACGAGAACAGTTTGGCCGTGCAGTAAAGGGTGCAGGGCTTAGGGTGGCAGCTGCCTCAGGTCACAGGAGGAAGGGGACAAGAACGGCTTAGAGTTCGAAGGGGTAGTTCGCATCCCTTGACACACGCATCCACACGTTTGCACACATGTTCCTGCATGCGTGGAGTTTCCAAACTTAGTGGTTTAAAGAAAGAACTTTTCTCTAAAGTCTCACTCTGTGGCAGAAACGCATTCATGGCTGATGAGCGAGGAGGAGGCGTTACCGGTCACAGAAAGGGTGAGGAGAGGGAGTGTGGTGAGGACACGTCACCTGCGCTGACTCTCTCCACCTCTGGGTTTTACAGATCTGGCCTCTGAACGACTTTGGGTTTCTGCGTGACAGCCCCAATGGCCACCGATTTTCTGATGACTGACAAGCATTTATACCTCTGACCTGATGAGTATCCCCTGGGCCAGTGAATTTACGACCGAAGCTGAAGCCATGTGCTTACCTTACCAATAAATGATTTGATACTTAACTCCGTTTTTTAAATTCTTAAGCATAGTAAGCCACACACTCTGCAAGTTAGTTCAAAATACCTGGACAAAAAAGTAAGGCGGAGTAAGTTTTTCATCCAAATTTTATGGTGATAAACATTTTGAGAGGACAACCTGGATGACTGCCTCACTTTTCAAATTTTGGTGTGCTCAGTCCGGTAAAGCTGAAGGGAAAGGCGACCTGCTCTTTCTGAACGTGCTTCGTTGTCAGCTCCGTTTTCCAGTCGGCGCCTGACTACCCATCCTGGTGAGCGCGGCCAGGCTCCACTAGGCGTGAGCCTAGGCACAAGCTGCCCAGCTCCCTGTAGCCCGTGCACCTAAAGCAGGGAAGCCCCAGCGACCGAGCAAGGGTCCTGGGAGGGACTTTAGATTCTGCGTTACACTGTTGTCTTGGTTCTTTTGTTGAGATAAAATATCTGACACCCAAAATGAAGAAAGATTATTTAACTTATAGTCTGTGGAGGTTTTATTTTATATTTGGCTGGCTGTAAGTTAGGGTGGCACATGGCAGAGGGCAACAGTTCATGGCAGTGGAACCACAAAGTAGCAAGAGCAAAAGGGAGGAGCGGCAGAAAAAGCAACTCAGCCAAATCTCTAGACTCCCCACGTTGATGCCATGTATCAACCATAACAATCTACTTTTTGTTAACTTGGCAATTAAGACATTTTTTAAACCAGTTTTTAGATGTAAAGATGTAATTCATTAGAACTATAACATTCTGTTTTTAAAGACTTTTTTATGTAAAAGGCATTTAATTTGTAGGAGTTCAAGTTTTAATAGCTTTAGTACTGTTGAAAAGTTTAAGTTTTTTAAAGTAAATTTTTAGTTGTAAGCCTTTGTATAAATGAAAAAAATATTTTCAACATTTAATGGTATAAAATAAATTTTAAAAAGTATAAACAGGGACTAAAGCAAGTTTAAAATTTAGTAGGGCTAACATGTCTTACAGTTTTATGTTTAGTATTTGAAGTAATTTGTGGCACACTGTGAGCTCTAAAGGGCTTGCATGAGTATTTTTATGGCACTTTTAGTGTTTATAGCTCACATGGTTTTTGGGGGGACCCACTGTGCTCGCTCTCTGTAGCTTTTTTTAGACAATCTATGTTTTTGGCTTTTTTAAACTTTTGAGGTCTCTAACTGAACCTTGTTTTATATTTATAGCTTTATATATTGCCCTCTTAGAGGCACACTTTTTGGCCTCTGTGGTGTTTTGAAATCAAGGTGCAAATCTTTTTAACCTCAGAACTCTCGTATTTTGTATGTATCTAAAACCAGTGTCACATGGATCGTGTCAAGGTTTGTTGGCACCCGGAGCAGCAGCCATAGGGGTCAGGTGCCTGGACACTGGGCACTCTGAATCTAATCCTGAGGAGCACATCTGTTATGCCGCTGCCACCAGTGCGGCCTCTGCCACCATTTTGGAACATGGCGCTCTGTGGCTTATTTTTTAAGGCGACTGTCTTTCACCTTTGTACTTTTGAGGCTGTAAAGGTGGAGACTTGCTGCTTTTTATGATGCCTTCAGGCCATCTTTTTTTTTTTAAGCAATGGAGATCTCTTTAGCCTTATCTTTGCAGTCTATAGCTTTATTAGAGGGGCTTTTTTGGCCAGACTTACAACATTTTAAATCTCATTGGGCTCTTTGCTCTTGATTTTTAACATAAATCTGGTTAAAAGCCCCCAGCAATAGTCATGGGGGTGTATAGCACTCACGTAATCTCTCTTGGTTTATTACTATATGAAGAAGGACCTGGTTGCTGAGTTCTAGGATAAATGTCTAAATTGAAAGCCCAGTAAGTCTTTGTATCTACATGGGCATAAATTTTTATGCCATATATTCAATAGTCATGTATTCAGATGGTATATAAATTGCTTGACAATTACCCACATATCTCTCAAACCATAAGCAGAGAGCAGCCAGATTGTTTTTTTTTTTCTTTCTTAGCAGGTGGTTATCATAAAATCTCAGTTTTGAAGGAAACTAAATCACAGTGTCACTGTTATTCTGCAAACCTCAGACAACCCATTGCTTTTTCACAAGTCTTTTACAAACTTGTGAATGCTTTCAGTTCAGCTAGTGTGGTGTCATAACCATAATAAATACATTTCTGAGTATGGCTATCGGTGCATGGTGTCTTACTTGTATTTCAGCATTTCTGTATTTTGTAACATCTTGTAGCATTTCATCTTTTACAATTCCCAACACTAAATGGCATTGTTGGCATTCTGTACAGTAGGTTTCACCCCTGCCAAGAGCCTCACTGTATTTTCAGACCTAGTTCTAACATTGGATTGTTCCACTTGACTTTGTGACCATTTCTGCTAGTCAAATATGTACTCCCAGTTATTTTCATCATCCGAATCAAGGTCTGCGTTCCGTGTCTGCATCCATGGACTCTCGCTCCATTTCACTATCATGAGAACTTTGGCTCACACGGCCAACATCAAAGTCATTATCACCACCCGTGCATGTGTAACTGGTGATTCATTTTTGACCTCCTCAACACTTGCAAATCTGGTTTTTCACGTGCTAGTGTACTGAACTAAGCTACGTTTATGAAAAAATCAAAAGAAAATCTTATTGAAAAGAAACCCTAAAGGCACAGAAATTTAGCAACGAGCATTTCGTGGAAAAACGCACCTGTTGCTGCTTTGAATGTCCTGCATACACTTTGCCATTCATCTGCCAAGTGAGTGAATGCACAGATAGGTTTTTGCTTTTCTCAGGCAAAGCTACTGTGAGTCACACCCACATTCCATTTACACAACAGAAAAGGGACGTGGGTGTACTTTACCCCATGATGCTCAGATAAACATATGCAAAACCTGTTAGAGCATTAAGTGGATAAAAATCCTACTTTGCCACTTCTGCACACACCTTGCTGCTAGTCATACCAAGTGGGTAAACACAAGAATTGCTTCCCGTACCCCTCAGGAGCTACTTAGTAATACAGCCAGCTACTATTATGCTCAAGTATAAATTTTCAGTAGCAAAGTATGCGATGAGTTGTAACCCAGTAAAAACGGCTTTTCACAATGGCACACTACATGGGCTTCACTTTAAAGTCCCCACTGTCATTCCCACACAGTGCTAGAGTCGGCCCATCTTTCATAGGCTTATGGCCTCAAATGCCTTTTTAGTAGTGAAGGTCGTATGGGGCATTTCCTTCCCCCAAAGTCTGGCTTTATCACAGCAGAGCACTTGCTGGGGAACAAAACCTTCACTGTATTCAGTAAATCGAGCCTCAAATTTACTGGCTTTGTCTTTCTCTGCATTCTTCTCTCCCCCATGCCTCACCATACTGTGTACGCATGTTCTCTTTTGGGATGTTTCAAGCAGCCACGGCTGGTTTGAACACTCCAGGTTGCTCAGCACTTGCTCCGAGAACACTGTCAGTACATCATTGTGCAGGCATCCAGCCTGCTGGAGTATCTGTCTCAGATACACCACTGCTGTCCAGCTGTTCCTCACTCGCCCATACTAACAGTGACTTTCCGACCTCTTCCCTGATCTGGGCTGTTACGCAGTTAACGACTTCACACCTTTCGCTACATTAGCCTCTTTAATCACATTTTTTTCAGAAGTGTTGATAATGTCAACTTACCCATGTTGTATTCAGCTGCCAGATCAGACAAGCAGCGACCCGATTCCAATTTCACAATGTTTTAACTCCACTGTGTTTTTCAGTTTTCTTCTTAGCTTTACTGCTATTACTTTCTTTGGGACCATGGTTATGTTATTTGACGCAAATAAAGCCCCTCAAAACAGCACACTGATGGGTGTTCCAACACACTAACAAAAGCTCTGTATGTTGTCTGGGCCAAAGACAGCTTACAGACTGAAGCTTTGCCCCTTTGGGTCCACCCAAGGTGAGATGCAACACGTAACTCACCCGGCCTGTGCAAGTTTTTTCAAGCTGAATTTCTGACTCAACTATCAAGCAAAGTTAGGGACACCCAGCAGATGTTTTTGAAAATTTTGCTGTTCAAATCGTGGACAGTCTGAGCTTTGGAGCCATTCAACAAGCAAGGCAGCACCGTACACAGAAATAAGGGAACGCTAGTGTGCCTAGTCCACGACACTAAGGGTCGAACTGTTTCACGATCCCAGCAGTAACTCGTTAACAAGGAAGGGAGGGTCTGATCTCAAAACTCTGCAACAGGGAAAGGGAAGCAAACATTTCACACTTTCTTTGCGCTTCTGTTCCCTGCGTTGCACGTGAAGACGGCAGTGATCACGGCCATGGGTCCACAGTGCGCCTCTCCAGCTGCTGCCTCTCATTCTCTACCCCCCAGGAACTGCCCCGCTGCCTTCACCTCCCAGGAGGACCATTCTGCATGCTCCTCTGGGGTTCTGATCCACGGAGAGGCGCTTACGCCTGTGCCTGCAGGAGCTGGAAGGTCTATCAGTTCAGAACCCAAGTCTCTGTAAAGGAATCCACAGCACCATAAGCCGAAAGAAAGGAGAGCAGCTCATTTCAAAAAAGAATATTCTTATTTCCCAAGGAGCAAACAAAAGTTCTCAGACATCAATCTATACAATACAATTGCAGTCTTTTCTTTGGCGGTCTGTAAATAGGAATTCTAAGTGCACCTAGAAGAAGTACATTTTCTAGTGCTTCCTGGTGGCTCCTGGCGGGCTGACAGCAACTATTCTCTGGAACCCACTCAGCTTCTGGTGGGGCTGGGTGGGTATGGGGCAACCTCAAGCACCACACAGCTCAGCTGTCGTGAAGGAGCTCCACCATCAGCGAGCAAGTGTCACAGGGGACCAGGCCTATGGCTGCCACCTCCTGCTCGCAAATGCTGTACATGCCACCACATCGGCAGCTCAGGGAGAAAGAACGATCACCTGCAAAGAGAACAAAAGCACACTTCAGATGCCTTCAGAAGCAGCTACGTCGTTCACACTTCCAAAGCTGCAGTTTATTCCACAGAAATTGCAAGACAAAAGGAGCTCAGTAAAGTAGAAATGGGAAACATTTCTTGTGTGGGGCAGTGTTTCTACAGATTCTGCTCTGCGGACAATCTACACACATAGGACATGGACCAAGGAGTTGAGGGGCGGGTCCTCAGAAGCAACTTACAAAATTTACTTGAAGTTTTCTGTCTTTTTTTTTTTTTTTGCGGTACTGGGGGTCGAACTCAGGACCCTGCGCTTGCTAGGCAAGCGCTTATTCTACTGAGCTATATCCCCAGCCCCAAGTTTTCTGTCTTAAGACTTCTATAAATTTTACATTCTTCTCACCAATGTATTTGTGTAAAATCCTACAGTGAAGGAAAAGCTGGTCTTGCTTGAAAGGTGCATGACGTTTGGCCTAGATCCTGTCCTTTGAAGAGCTGTACCCCGACTGAGATGGAGATGAGCATCTGACTGCTTTCCATCAGGGTCCAGTGACTACAAGAACTGCATGGGGTGCATTCATGCATCTGTCTGCCTGGGGCTTACAAAGGGGGAAGACACCACCAGGAAAACCCTTGGCATGAGACATCCAAAGGAGGCAAAGGGGGCCACTTACAGTCTGAGCTCTCCCTGGGAAGGGACAATGCTAGTGTGCTTTGACGGAAAAGAGCCTGTCCCTCTAGCCTTCTGTTTTACTGTCTCTGGGAAGTTAAATGTCACAAACTACTGTACCACTTAGGATCACAGTGTTTCTGTCACTACTATGAGCATTTTTTATTACACATAAAGTAAGTCTCAGAGGGCTCATGATTTCTTACAATCAGGTATCTTCATGTGATCCCGAAACCTGATGAACGTTTCCATCTCAACAGAGACATGAAGGGAGAATCCCACTGCCTCCCACTTGCCTTCTATCAAGCCCAGTCTTGAAAAAACTAGCACTTAAGCAAGCGCCTTATCGAGGCAAACAATGAGCGCAGCCGGCCCATCCTGTTTCGCGCCCTCCATGAAGAAAACCAGCCTTGAGTTCAGAGGTGCAAACAAACCTCTTCCAACACACATGCTAGCACGCTTTTGAAGAACTGTTTTACTGTTAAATTGTCTAAAACTACACATACCCTAACCATTGACTTTCTTAGGTTAAATCTCTCCCTCTTGTCTTCTTAGCGCTTCAGTGAATGCTGAGAAGAATCCGAGGTGATGTGTACTTAGTAAATGATACAGAGGACACATGGCTTACTGAGGATTTTGTCACTCAGAATTCCGAATGTTAACGCTCAGTATGCACTCGGATCTTGTGGAAATTTCTTCTTACATTATTGCCATCCAGCTCTTAACAAAGTGAGATTTTCACAAAAATGGCCCGTTTAAACACGAGGTCCTGAGCCCACAGAGTAACCGCATGGGACCTAAAGCACCTTTCCGGAGCATGCGCAGCCCAGCCACGTCCCCCAGGGCACCTTCTTTCCTGCCAGGGTCATCTGAAAACGACCCGGAGGGATGGAAACACTGTTCCATTTGTCCACTTTGTATTTAACTGCATACGCTAAGCTTGCTCTTTCCAAATGCAAACACTTAGTTTTAGATGACTTGTTTCTAAATACTTTTCCAAGAATAATGTTGCTCAGTTTTTTTCTCTGAGGATATTTCCATCTTTTACAATCATAAAAGCCCTGAATTTAAATTGGCATCGAAGTTGTTCCACACTTTCAGAATGAGCTGTCTGCTTGCTGCTGACCCGCCAGCCGTGACAGGGACTTTTCCACTCTTCACTATAAGGTGAGGCTCAGGGAGCCAAGGGAGAAAGCCCTGCTTCTGATAACCTGGATGTTTCCTGCTGCACATTTCCTTCATAGTGGTATTTTCACTCAGGTCAGGTCTGTGTGTTTACAGAATGAACAAATGCTTGAACCACCAGCCCACATTTTCAATTTTAAATAAAAATTTTAAATATTGTTCATTAATTAACTTCAAAAATGGATTTTAAGCAATCTGCTTTGTTGTGAGTGGCCTGTTCTCCTGTGTCCCTTCAGTCAGCCATGCGAGCCCATTGCCTCTGTGCAGCCCTCCCAGCAGGGCTCGGTTGCCACCAGGAACCCTGGTCATACAAAACCTCAGGGTTCCCAATTATGCAAATGCCAACAAGAATTCCTACTCTAGGATGCCATTTGAGGGCAAAACTTGCTCCTGTAAGGAAAAACACTATTTGCCTTCTAAGTGGCTTGTAACCCACCTTTTTAAAGAACTAAGTTAAGAATTTACCATTAGAAAAGTAAATGGTTTCAGAAGGATAGCTCTGTGTATCTTCTACCATCCATACTCTTGAGAAAATATTTATAAGCCTTTAGGCTGAATAGTAAAAGTCAGAGTTAAGAGTATACAAAACCAAGGAAACAGACTTCCTTGATTTCCTTCCTCTGCCCAGAGAGGCAAGGGAGCGACCTGCTCATGGCTTCCATTTAGAAAGGTATTGTGCTACTTCAGCAGTGTCAACGCAGAGCAACTCAGAGGACACCAGAGGAATGTGAAAAATTAAATCTGATTCCATACGCTTTAAAAGGGAAAACAGCATGACTTCATGATAAAGGGACTTTCCTTTTCCTAAGAGAGCATCAAAAGGTGAGAGAGACCAAAGGAAAAAAAAATCAAACTTCCCAGTAGACCGTAACAGTAAAAGCCCTGATTTATGATTCACATACAAAGAAAACCAACCAAAATCCTACTATGAATTCATCTCAACAGTCAACACACAAAGATGAATGGAAAAAGTCATTATCTTTGACTTTACCATGTTAGAGAGAGAAATACAAAATCAAAGGTAGTAAAAACAAATGGAAAAAAAAACATTAGAACACAAAATAACTTGAAACAGAGAGCTCATCAATAAATGCAATTTAGAATTACACAAAAACGAGCAAAACAAAAGCATTTATGTATGGAAAGCCATTTAGTACCTTTTCAAGATTTTGCAACAACGTGAGGTTTCTCTACCCTTTATTTTAAAAATCTCTAATATTTCTCTACATTGTAAATAAGACCAAAAGAAAAAAAAAATCCAACCTTCGTTCCAAGACATCTCTTCAAGATACACTTGTGCATGTACTGGTCCCATACTTCTGAGCTCCTCTTCTGTAAAACAGAAAGCGAGATGCGTAATTTTGATACCTTTGCCATGAAGGCCCAGAGGGGGCCACTTTCACACCGTCATCCTGCCAGCAATGTGAAGGCTAAAAAGTCTAGAAGAGTCAAAATCTGTCCCGTTTGGTGATTTTTTGTAATCTGCTAGTAACTTCTACTTTGTGAGATACTAGAGAGATCTGTCAGATAAATTATGTCTCATGAAGAAGTGTGGTGCTGGGTCACAATAGCCATCTGAAGCTGAGGAAGAGACAGGAGTCACCTCTTCCTTATTTACTTAAGGAGCTGAAGGCTGTGACCCAAAGTTCCTGTGCTGATGTGCTGGCCCCAGGGGCTGCTTGCAGATGAGTTAGGAAGTCTGGAAAGGATGTCATAGGGTTAGGTCCTAACAACAGGACTGGTGGCTTTCTAAACAGAGAGAAAGGTTTTTGCTCAGGTCCAGCCTATGGAGGAGAGGCAGATGGACGTGCCAGTGGCCAACTGCTGTGAAGAGCTGGCACTGAAGGACTAGGTCACTTCTAGGGAGAAGTTAGTGTTGCAAGCCTAGACCACAACAGCACTGTGCTGATGTTCTATGCTTGTGAGGCGAGTTTTCCCTGACACAGCAGTTCCAAAGGCGCCTGGAATCCAACTAACGAGTCAGCTGTGGCCTGGGCTGGAGAAGCATGAACTTATACTTAAGACACTGTGTCTTGAGATGGAGACAGCCACCCTGGCTGGGAAGCAGTTGCCACTGTTTTTAAAGGCATGTTCTGCTTCCTATATGCTTGTATTGTTCTTCAAGAAGTCAAGGCTTAAAAATAAAAGCTATTAAAATCCAGCCCCGACTCTGGTGGAATTTTCTTGAGCTGTCTCAGTAGTCTCTTATTCAGTTCCTGAGAATGCCTCCCTTTGTTCCCTTGTGTGAATGCCTGCAATTTAATTATATTTAATAACTGCCTGTTCAAAATTTATTGGTGAGTTACATAATTTTAAAATAGATGCGAAGATTATACAATATTTTGAACTCACCATAGTATTCTATTAAGGTACTGCCCTATTACACCACTTTGTATTTACTGGGTATCAACAGTCCCTTCAACTGTCCCCTAGATCCAAAGACACAGACTGGGTCTTGTGTAGTGGCCAGTGTGTGACCACTGGAGAGTCTGTGCAGCAGACCTGGGCATCAGCATGCTTAGGCATTCCTGAACAGAACCATCTCCTTTCCATCCTATAGCAAACACGTATTGTAATTTATACAAGACCTGAGGTGGGTGGCTAGAATAGGGAAACGAAATGCTCACGTACATTTGAAGGAGTCACTGATGCTTACGAAAGTCCATTTAGGGTAAAATAAACAAACAAGACAAACCAGGACTCACTAGTTTACAACCAAGTTGTCTCTCTTCTAGGATACGAATCTGAGATATCTTTGGCAACAGTGAAGTCAGTAAAAGCAAAGCAGAGCATGCAGAGATAATAATAAAAGAAGTCGCCTCTCACCCTGATGATCCTGGACACCTGTAATACAGAACTGCATTGAGACCGCCCATTCAGACGCTCACTACACCCTGTTTATTTCCAAACACCAAGAGAGAGGTCACTCACAAATACAACTGCCCTGCAAATCACCTTCCTGCTCTACTGGGAAGCAACAGGGATTCTTCATAGTTAATGTTCTGTTCATGTGCAACCTTCTCCAGTGTTCTACCTACTCCAACAGTGGCTTTTATATTTTATTATCATCTTATTTTTCTATTTGGATGCACAACAACTTTAGAGCAGCTACCTATTTCTTGGTTCAAAGATTAGCATAATGCACACAAGAGCATACAGTCTGGCAATCCAGAACACGAAGTGGTCAGTACCTTGCCAAAGGTCAGAGTTAGGAGACTACATTAACACAGGTGTATTCTGCAGATACCTGGTTGTCCAACACCTTGCGCATGTAGCCCAAGTTCCTAGCTTTACAAATCAGTCTTGTGACATTTAGAAGCAACCTACACTCCGAGGCTGCCTGTCCTATAAGCTCTCCCAGGCGAGAGTCCCTCGGTGCTAGGGCAGCCTACCACACACATACTTGGGTTTCTGCATGTGTGCTTTATTTCCCCCAAGTTTTAAAGTCAGGACTAAGACTAATGACTATGTTTTTAAATAGAAGTAAGAAACGTTACAGAAAGACCTTCCAGGAAAACAAGTATTCTCTAGAAGGATGGTCCCCTAACCTCTTCTAAAATCAACTGGGGGTGATTGAGCCCAGGGGAAACTGGACCTGGAGAATGGTACAATGAGCAGGGCGGCCTTAAAGAGGTGGCAAAGTGTGGGCAGCAGTGGGGCTGGCCAGGACCCTTCGTGCACGGGCAGGTATCCCAGGGTGGCAGACCACACCTACCCTCACCCCAGCCCTACAAGGAAGGAGCACAAACAACGTTTGGTGTCTTTCTTTTTGAACAGTGACCACTGCTTGTCTACCATTGTGACTGTAACTAAAAATGCAATTCTTTCCTATCCACTGAAGGAATGCTGTAATTAGCTTTGATAATTATCTACTAATCAGGCATGGCACCTTTAAAACAGATAAGTTATTTTCCTTTTGTAGGATTACATGTGATAATTTTGCTCATTCCAACAGAACATTTTAACATGTGTCCAGAAACATGACTCTTACCTCAGAGTTAACAGGATACTACTACTAAAAATGTTGAGAAAACAAACTGACTTAGTGATTTAACTAAAGGACCAGCTCCAAGGCTTTAAACCTGGAATCTCTGCTACAGAATAGTAATCACTATAAGAAGGAAAATCCACAGCCATTGGGAAAGCAAGGCCCCGCCTGATCCTAGCTTGGCCCAATGACACTAGGGGTCGATTCCCTGGAGGCGGATGGGGCCACTTTCTCTAAGACACCTGGGAGCAGGAAGTCTGTCTACATCCTGTGCTGTGCAGAGCAGACACACAGCCAAATACGCACATGAGAGCTACCGAATGCACTCTTCCAGAGAGAAAGCAGTGCATTATAGTGAGAGGCTCTGAGAATATAATGATAAACTCAAATAATTTATGTGGCTACTTGAAAAGGAACCTTTCAACCCTTAGAAGCGTCGGCCCTTGTGACCTGTGTCCCATTGGATTTGTCTGACAACAAGAGGGCAAAGAATTCCAGGGCTCTATTGTCTCCACAGTGGGATCCAAGAAAATACTGGCAGGACTCAGAGAGGTTTATGAGCCTGCAGTTCAAAGAGATTAGAAGGGGACTCTTGGGAGATTCTTTTGCACTGAAGAATAACATTAAATAACTATTAGCAGCTTGGCTCAGCAAAGCTTACCAGAGCTCTCGCTGGGTCATTCACCACTTTCTAAAAGAGGAAAGGCTTTTTCAGCTCCATTTGGGAATCAATAAATATTTCTCACTTCTTACCAGACAATGGAATTCCAGTCTTTTTCAACTTCCTCCTAATGATAATAAAACTTCTAAAACAACTCTACTTAATGTCTAAATAATCACAGCTCTAATCCCAGGAAACTTTTTCTAACTGTAGCTACAATTTTAAAAAAATTAAAATACAAAATAAGTAACAACAAAGAGCTATGAGAGGAGCTTAACTTCGCTCATTAAAAGTCTCTTTCACTCAGACAATGGCCCCGAGACCAAGTCCGTCTGCAGCTCTGTCCACATTACTCATGTGGTCACAAGTGAACACCAGCCACTGTCCCCAGGACGCTCTCATTTAGCAACCGCTCCACTGTGTTTCATTTTTATGCCACTTTGAATGCCTCAAGTTTGTCTTTGAAAGATGTGTATTCATGGACGTGAGAGGCGAACTACGTCCTCCCGGTCCACCACATATCCTGCCACCGAAGAATCAAGTCATTTAAAACTCTACACAGCTAGTGAGTGCGCCTGAGTCCCCCTCGGTGACCAGCAACGGGATCTTGGTCAAAAGCTCTTGTTCTCTCTGGGAAGCACATGTCAGTGTGGCCCTCACAGGGCGGTGGAAGAGCGCACGGCGGCCATATGGATCTGACTCCTTCACTGTCTGTTGGTGGCACCCAGTACTGTGCAGCGGTTGAGGAGCAGTCCATACTCACTGTCACTGAGAGGGGGAGGCAACAGCTCCCGGCCCTGCATGGACTTGCAACCACGTTACAAAGTCTGATGCTCTCTGCTACTGTTGGGCTCTTTAAAACTGACCTGTTATTATGCCAGTCACAGTTGATATAATTTTCCAGCCACTCTAAAGTATCAAACACAGAACCCAAACACAGGAATCACAGCAAGTACACAATAATGAATCCTGCAGGTCAGATCAGAGCCGAAGGCCAGTGAGGCGCAGGCGGAGAACAGGATGTGCGGGTGAGAGGCAAGACGGCATGGTGTCCAGGAGTGGCCACCAGGGATCACTTTAGGTCTGCAAGGGGACAACATAAAATCCGCTCTCCCTGGAGGCAGTGTGGGCAGGGAGGCCTCCACAAGGCAGCCATGGAGAGGGCTGCACAGAGGCCAGCATGAAGCACTCCTCAGCAAGCAAGGCCAGCCTGCTACGACCAAACCAAGCAGAAAGGGCCAGTGCCGCCTGGGAACCCCAGATTTCAAGGCTGAGGGAGAGGAGTGACCTGTACTTGTTCTGGACCCTCTGATTTCAAATGGGTCAAGCAACCAGTAGACCCTGGGAATGAGGGGACTGCTGCAAACAGCCCCGCCCTGAGATCTTACAGGCTGGCTCTCTTAGCGATACCCTGACTGTGTCCCCGTATACTACCATCTTGCCATAGGTGTCTGTGGTGTCTGAAACAAGCCAAATCTCTATTCAAAATGAATGAAAAATGACCTGTCACACAAAAAGTTATCGGCAGGTAAGTCAAAGTAAGGTAATGTGAGCAGCACCACTTTCTGACAAATAGAGCGAGGGGGGGCAGCTCTCAGAAAGTTTCCTCTGTGTACTTTCTTCTCCCTCGCAAGACACCAGCCCCCAACTGTCGACATGAATTTTCTGCATCATTTCACATACCTGCTTTCCCTAGAAAACAGTCACCCAGAAAACAGACCCCTGATGCTTATCTTCAAGTTTTTACCTGAAGCAAATTTTTACAGCCAATTGTGAAATTCCTAAAAATCAAATGGAAATACTAATATGACCATAAAAGGAAACCCTAATCTAACTAATTCAAGTGTTTTTAAGGGTCAGTTTTAGGACATAATTTATGTAACTGTCACCTGGCCTACAGTCACCACTCTTATCTATATTAACCACACTGAGAAGTATGTTATTTCCCCCTATGGCTCTAAGACTTTTCAGGGAGAATTCTAATTATGAGCTGAAGCAATGGTACACTGAATGGTGGTGGGGTCTTCTGATACCTTCTTGCATCTTCTGCTGTCAGATACTCACCCCAATACAGGTGCAGTGGCTTCTACAATGCACCACAGGGGTGGCGGGAGTTGGCAAAGGCCACGCCCTCCTGAGGGCCTGTCTAGTGCCCTAGACGAGGCTGTCGTGGGTGTCATTAGAAAGGGGAGTCCAACCTCAGCAGGGTTACTCAGCCCCAGCGGACTGCATGCATCAGTGCTGGCAAAGACTTCAAGCTCTATCCACTCCTGCTCATAGCTCAATCTGGTTACTGCATGGAGAGCCGCTCCTCTCGAGGTCACAGAGGTGATGTAACTCACGAACTGTGCCACACCATGGAGCTGCCCAGACATCTGGAGATCTGTGTGAGTGCACATGACAAGCCACGGAATCCTGATCCCTGTTCTGTTCCATGGCACACTTGTGACGTGTTGGAACCCGCTTAATATATGAGAAAAGTCCTCACAAGGTTTGTTTTTTTTGTTTTTTTTTTTTTTTTTGCGGTACTGGGGATCGAACTCAGGACCCTGCGCTTGCTAGGCAAGCGCTTATTCCACTGAGCTATATCCCCAGCCCAAAATAATCTTTTTTTTTTAAATTAATTAATTTATTTATTTTGGCGGTACTGGGGATCGAACTCAGGACCCTGCGCTTGCTAGGCAGGCGCTTATTCCACTGAGCTGTATCCCCAGCCTCACAAGGTTTACAAAGGCACAAGCCACCCCACAGACACTGTGCATGTAAACATGTGCTAAGTCCCACAGGTTTCCACGGCGCTCCTCCATGAAAGTGCACAGCCTGCCCTGCGGAACTGCGTGCTTTCCGGGGACCCTGGCAGCAGCCTTAGAAACAGTAAAGTCAATGTGCCAACGGAGCTAACTGATTTGATTCACTAGTTAAGCACTGCCTTCAGAATCATGCTCTCTGGGAATTGGTTATTACACGTCCCTCTCTTACAGGTGCTTTTCTCTAGCCTGGGCAGCACTGCCCAAGAGAGGAAAAAAATATGCGTTTTACCTAAGGTGATCCAGCCCAGACTACTACCTCCTGTTTGTTAGAAACCCATTTGAACTTTTTTTTTGAGAAGCAAAGGAATAGAGATGTCAAGAGCTCCTTTCCATTCTCTCCTGGACAATTCCACAGCAAGGGGCGATACTGCGGGGCTTTCCTCAGAGCAAGGCTCCAACAGGAGCTGTGAAATATGAGAAAAGGTCCGAGAGCCACCAGTGAAGTGCCGCCTACCTTCTTCCCAGTGCAGGAGTTCGATTTTATTTCACATGGCAAGTTCATGACAGCCAGGGAGCTAACAGCCTTGGAGCACGCCCCATGAAAAGGAAGCTTCACCAGGAGCTGTCCCACACGCAGAGGCCCCTGTAACAAAGCCTGCGTCCAGGGCAACCCAGAAAGAGTGCTCTGACCTGCTTAGAGCACTTCTGCCCCGCAGTCTTGTCTGCTCCTTAGCAAAGCACCACCCTCAGAGCCCTTCCTGCTCTCAGCTCTGAACCCTCACTGCTACAAACTCAAGCCACTTCTTTTTTGAGGAGCCACTTATGTAAAATGAGTCGAGAAAATAATCAGTATCAGTATTTAAAAGAACAATGTGACCAAGGTTGATGATGAGATCTTTCAAAGCAGCTCCGGTGTGGAAGACTCCAGCCCTGCATGTTCTCTTTCAATGAGGTCAATCTCCACTTAGAATCCCAAGACAACTCTCATCACTCGGGGCCTCAACGAGGCAAGACATGTTTAAATTCAGACAGAAGGCGTTAAGACATCGTGAAGAGCTGTACTTGTAAGACTCTATTCATTTTAGAATGACTCAATTCAGTACCAACCCACTTGAAAAAACCTGCAAAGCAAACAGCTAGTATGGTAGTCCAGGCTGTTTACCTGCATCATGAAGCATCTCTTAAAGCATCTCTCACTGCCTGTGGCTCGGCTGGACTTCACTGTGATCCCATCAATGCCCTGTGATGCATGCCTGCAATCCCAGCTACTAACTGGTAGGGTGAGGCAGGAGGATGGCAAGTTTCAGGCCAGCCTGGGTAACACAGTGAGACCCTGTCTCAAAATAAAGCCTAAAAACTGTTGGGGATATAAATCAGGTCTGGATCCACTCCTCACAAGAGGAGGAGGAAAAAGCTTAAAGCTGAATACTCAAAGCTTAGTTAATCCACAGCCCCAAGCCCTTTTTTGAGTATGTTAACTACAGCATTTGGACTTCTAGTATCTCTTAGCCCTGCCTTCCCAGATCCTTTGCTCAGATGAAGGCCACTTTCCTGTCTGTCCATTGTGGGTCCACTCTACGCGTCACCTCAGCGAGAAGGAACATCTATGACCTGCGACTGCTAGCTACTTGCATGTCTTGCACGTCTCTGAGTCACTGACACGGTCTTCGCGCATGAGGGCCGAGGGGCGCCAGAAACAGCCAGACTGTGGGAATACAAGCCCTGCCCTCTCAAGTGTGGACAGGGCCATTGGAGATGGCCTGCCAATTACCGGCACTGTGCAAATACATGGGAGCACCATCACCCCCAAGCATGGAGCTCTGAGGGTTCATGCTCACAGTGCCACCTAGGCATTCGGGTCAACACTCTGAGGGAAGCTACATCCTGGGAACCCAGCTTATTTTTATTTTTTGTGAACACAGTTTAAAAGTATCTATAATAGTGCGTATTCACCAATGCATCTCTACATTCCCTTCCCAGAGGAACAAACACCAAGCAGAAGGCCCTACGCAAGCCATACTTGAAAATCAATGTGAACATCCTAAAAGGGACACTTAGTAGGGTCTTCAAATTTATTTAAAAACATCATCAGCCTTTCCCAAAGTAAAAGGCCCTTAAGCTGATTGGTGCTATTAATCAATCACCATTGATATCAAATACTCTAGCATGTGAAGCACTTCCTGCGTCTTTTCACACAAAGGAATTACAGCTAAAAGCAACAATGTACGCACCGCTTCCCGTGAGTATGCAGGACATTCTCCACACAGATCTAGTACTATACTGCGATGCTCTGTGCAACCTGAAGCTTCGCCGCTCTAACCAGTGGCCCTAACTTTGCAGCAGGAGCTTCCAATCAGCTCCTGGGCTGGGTAGCAGACTGGCAGCCCCCATGCAGGCTGTAGGGGTCACCTCCTCAGCAACCGGGCCAGGCCCTCCCTGCAGAGACTGCCCATCAGCATGGGACACACAGCGCAGGTCCCCACACAAGGCCAGGGATTTCTGTCCCAAGGACAGCACGGAAAAACAGCCTATCACTTCGTGTGGCCACAGCCCCGTGTGACAAACCTGACCTACATTCCTCCCGGCTTCCTCACAACAGCTTGTCACTGTGGTCGGGAGCTCTGTTCAGACGCCTGAGCAGCGTAGAGACAGGACCACCCTGGGCACTGGGCAGGGGCGGCCCAGGGTGCCAGGGGTGGCAGCCAGGCGGGGAGTGCCCTTCCTTCCCTCGGGAGGCTGATGCTCTGCATCACTGTTTCTTGAAGGGCTGGAAACGGGTCCAACTACACATCCTTAGCCGTGGGAAGGAGCCACACAGCCGCTGAGAGCTCAGTGCCAGCAGCTCCCTTAGCCCCCATGGACCGCTGTCCAGCCCGCAGCCTCCCAAGCCTATAGCCAAGAGGCCAGTGACACCCAGGCCCGCACCTACCGTGCCGCTGCAGATCGTACTCTTTCCTTGACTGTTCATTCCCCAGAACCTTCCAGGCCTGACCCACCTCTAGGAACCTCTGCCGACGCTCCTCCAGCTCCGTCGGCGTGGCTGTGCTCTGCTTGTCGGGGTGATACTGCCAATCAAAACCAGAGGCCAGTGAGCAGGAGCTGAGTGGGCAAGCCTGGGAGAGCCTGGACAGTATGTTGTGACACAAATGGGACAAACCGCTTTCTCGCCCAGCCCCGGACTTAAATTATAAAGCTCCCCCTAACACACTTTAACTGGAAATGGGTTGACTCTAGGCCAGATTTAACACCTTACAAAAACAATGAAACGTGTACATAAATGAACCCATTAAAGAATCTTTCTCATATAAGACTTCTAAGAATTTCCTAGCAATGTTTTTCAACATGCAGCAATTTCTGTACGCTCCCTAGTGAGAACCACACTTTCTGCACCAACTCAACTGCTCCCGCAAACATGCTCCGCTGGACACGTAGGCCTTTTCCGTTCCTTGTTTCCCGAGTTCCCCTCCACCTCAGTTCTTCTGAAGTGTCAGCAAGCTCAACAGCCAGCAGCAGAGGAAAGGTTACATGCAGAGACTTTCCACTGAAAATAGTCTGAGTGACAGCAGACCATTTTTTCACTCTTAAAGTGGGAACCTTTTGATAACTGTTTATCCAGAGCTTACTTCAAAAGTTTTACCCAATACTTTGCAGAATATATTTTAATGTAAAAAGTTAGGAATTCCTTTTGAATATGCAATAATTTTTCTGTTTTTTCAAGTTTTTAGAATAAAACATACAAATAGCCGTATTTGCATTTCACTGCCATGTCAACATGGTTGGTTCAGATATTCAGTGATTAGTGGTGTAATTTTAGGAATGCTTCAATGGCTTCACATACATCAACAGGGCACCAACTTCTAGGAGTGTCACCCATGCCATTTTTTACTATAGTTCTGAGGCCAAGGTCAGGAAGCTGTGGTGAGTGCCACAAGGCCAAGTGACCCGAGTCCTTGTACCCGTGTGCAGGACTCCACATCCTGGTGCGGGGTGCCCAGTACCCAGATGATGCCTCCAGGTGCAAGAGGACCTCCCCACCCCGCTCACCTGGCTGGCTAGGGACCAGGTGGCACTGCATCTGCGAGAACTCCGCTTCTGATTTCCTCTCATGTACTGCTCGCAAGAAACTACGGACCAGATCCTCATAAAGCAGCACATGTATCTACTCCACAACCAAGAGGGCCAAGCTCAGATATTCCGGGAAGAGTAATGAACATAAAAACACACAACCACAAAGACTGGGAGTGTCCTTAAGGGTCACGTCATGACAGCCAGCAGTGCCAATCAAAGCAGTATGGATTTACGTGTTTTATTAAATCAATGAAAAGGAATGCTAGTCAATAATAAAACTGTGATGGAATCAACAGCATAGAGCAAGTGCCTAAACATTCTGTCAAGCAAGAGAAGAACACATGCTATATGGCCGCGTGAGTGTAAATCAACATCTCGGCAAGTCCACTCCTGGGTGACAGAAATCAACACTGGTACCTGGGCAGGAACAGGCATTGGGGATTAAGGAGAGAGGCAGGGGGAAGACTGTAAAGGAACTGAAGTGTGCTGTAACTTGTTTGGGCAGCAGTCACCTGGGATCAGAACTCACCAAACTGAACACTTAAGATCAGTACATTTTTTCAGGGCATGTTGACCATATCCCAATAATAAAAACTTTTCAGAAATATCTAAATTTTAAAAAAAGAGTTTAACACCTCCTTCCCCTTTCTCCTTTACAGATACTGGAGACTGAACCGAGGAATGCTGAGCTATATTCCCAGCCCATTTCACAATCCTGAGACAGGGCCTTGCTAATTTGTCCAGGCTGGCCTTCACCTTGGAGTGCTGTCTCAGCCCCCCAAGTAGCTGGGAGTACAGACGTGCTGCCACATGCGGTAATTTAGCAAATCTAAGTCAAAAGGGAAAAATGAGAAATTTCTTCCAATCTTAATAAAAAGTATAATTAAAAACAAAAAATTGAATTAGTAAAGTTTGAATTGCAGAGTCATTTATGGAAATAGTCATTTATGGAAATATTATTTTTGAGTACACTTGCCAACTCCAACAACTTAAAAACATTTTTACAAGGGTTGCTTAGTATAAAGACAAACAAAATCCAAAATTAAAATATAAATGTCACAATACTAAAAATACTAAAAGTGATATTACCTCTATAATTCTTTGTCCATAAGAGTACAAGACTAAAATTTCTTTTTTTTTTTTTGTATTGGCTTTCATTCTCTTTTTTCTTTTTTTTTTTTATCATTTTAAAAGTAAGGGCTGGGGATATAGCTCAGTGGAATAAAAGTAAAAGAACAAAAACATATTAACAAATAGACACAAAGTAGCATAAGAATAGTACAATCGAAACTGAGTTACAGACAAGGTGACAGGGAATCAACAATGGTTGTTGCATTACATATTGATAACTTCGAAGTGTGTATTCAGCAAAACAGATACAGACATGCAAAATTGATCAATTAATCATCAACTATTCCTTACAATAAAGTGACCTAAGTCAGTAGTACAACTATGTTAGATATGCTGCAAATACATACATACTTACTTACATATTTTTTAATATAATTTTTCTTTTTTTTAAAGTGTGAAAGAAAAAGAACTACATCAACAACAACAGAAAAAAAAACACGGAAAGCATTAACAAAGAGACACAAAGTAGCACAATAACAGTATAATCAGAATTGAATTATAGACAAAGCAACGGAAAACCAACAATAGTTATTGCATTGCATATTGATATCTTCAAAGTGTGTGCTCAGGAGAACACATATAGACATACAAGATTGATCAAACAACCAGTCATCAACTATTCCTTACCATTAAGTGACATAAAACAATAGTAGAACCCTGTGAGACAACTTTATGACCTAAGTAATTTCCTCACATTTTAGGGACATCCTTTCAATTCTATAAACTTCTGTTCTTTAAATCTCAAGTGTCATTTACTAAGGATAAGAAAAACTGACACAAAAGATTAAGAAATCATATTAATATAAAAGAGAAACATTCACGATATCATAAAAGATACACAGAAAGCAATGTGACATTTTACCAGGTTTCTGATAACTTTCTGAGCTAATACTTCAATGAGCACTTTATACTTTAATTGTGAACTCTGAATTCTTTTGTCTCGGATTGTGAACTCGGCCTGGCATGTTAGCCAATGCATCTACTGCTAAGCTACACCCCCAGTCTTCCTGATAACAATGAGCTGTCCAACTATGTCTTCACTTTGGACATCCTCTGCCTACTGAGTCTGAATACTTTTTAAATTGGCAATGCTAGAGTGACTGTCACAATGTGTCACCCTCATTCTGGGGCCCAGAACTCCAAAATGTGTCCCACCAAACTCCAAGCAATGGTTGTGCATGCTAAAGTTTAAGAACACTGTTAGCCTCCATTGCTGAAACTACAGATTTTAAGGATATCAGAAAACTTGTGCTTTCATTAAAATATTCCTGTGACTAATGCATTCTACCAAGTATATACATTTTAAAAAGGAAAATAAATGTTGACTCTGTGACACTCCTGGATTACATTAATTTACAACACTACAATAAAAAGTATATTAAGTATTACAAGTCAGACATTTTTAGGTATCTCACACCGTCTGTTCACTAATTATAAATGCTGGCCTTCTATTCCATTGTTAGCCCAAATACAAACTTACTTCCCTAAAGAAGCTGTTGAAATGTGCTGATTTTTTTTTCAAGGAGTGGGCACTGTGAATACCAGGCTTTGGTTACTTAATCCTATAATGGTATCCATTGACAGGTTTAGCAGACAGGCAAATGTTTTATAATTACAGATGTGTAAATGTTTTATAATTACAGATATATAAAAACTGATGTACAAATCATAGAAACAGCATAATACAATGTAGTGCCAACATTTCCGCAACTCCTAGTCTGTTTTGGTGAATATGTGGATGTTCATTCACTCCCACTGAACTCCTGAGCTCTTCCATAAGCACCAGGTACAGTAAAGGGGAATGAAATGGTATTTCTTCAAGGTAAATATGTAAAAGTTTTTAGAGCAAACCACTCACACACATTAACCTTTACTACACACATGGGATTATTCTGTTCTGATTTATAAAAAATTAACTGCAAAGAAGAAGTAAATCGATTACAGAAAGAACCTTGTACAAATCTGATTAAACAAAAACTCCCAAAGCAATCAAGCTGATACTATCTGACCTACCAGTGCGGCCCCATGTACCACAGCACTGTAGTTGTTCTGTTTATTAGCAGGTGAGTTTAGTACCATTAACAGGATAGAAGATCTCCAGAGTTCCAGAATCTGAATTCCAGAACTAAATTTTAAAATACCTTCAAAAACCTATTTTATCAGCACTATAAATTCAACATATTTAAAGTCTGTAACTCAGATTTTAAAATTAGATTCCCTACTGAAAGCCTTGTCTGTTAAAAGCATTGCTGTGCCGAATAAATGCTCAAAGGATGAAATTCAAAGGGAAAAAAATTTCTAGTAACCCGGGCTACTAACAGGAGAGCAGCAGGAGACGCTGCAGTTGCAGCCTGCCCAGCGCCCCACACTCCCTGGGTGCCCGCATTCCCAGCGCTGACCCTGCTCAGCTGAGCTCCTCACCATCTCCAGCGGTCACGTGCCAAGAGCTCCCACCCACCCACCTGTTTCCAATTCACACACCTGCACTTTTCTCTGACCGCCGTCCCCTCGCAGTCGCACAGAGTCTAAGTGACACTACTGCACAAAAAAACGAGTCACACAAGTGCTAAGGTAACAGAGCCCTAAGCTTCCACTCCATCTGTTCCCAGTGTGAGGTGTACGGGGTACAGGGCAACTCTGGGCAGCAGCACTCAATTAGCACTGCAGGTCCTCAGCTGCTTGTGTAAGCCTTCCCCAAGGAGCAGACTCTGTCAGCTCTGACCTGAGGTCCACACGTTTGCACTTTTCTTTTATACTGCCTCTTAGTAAGCGACTTCACTGTGCCGTGCTACCGCACTGACACAAGGAAGAGCCTGGTACGGAAAGGCGCCCTTGCCCCATGGTGCCTTTGAAGACTTTTCTACCTGAGCCAGGAGGGGGCGCAGAAACAGACTCTGCGGTGTGCAGGCAAAAGCGCAGAGGCTACCACGAGTTTGCTGCCTGCCCTGCAACCAAGCCTCACCAGGAAACGGGACTGCCCCGTGCAAGCACCAGGACCGAACCCCCAGGGCCCTGAGCCCGAGGCTCCAGCCGCACACAGGGACGGACCCCAGGTTGCAAGCGGGCCCCACCGCTTCCTCTCTCACACCTGTCCTCTGCCATGGGCGCAGCACAGCACCAGATGCTTGCCAGATGCCGTCCCTGTGATCTCGGACTTCCAGGCTCCCGAACCGTGAGCCAGTAAATGTGTTTGTATACATTTCCAAGTTCCAGCACAAATACGAGTAACACAGAAGCTGAGGCCTAAATCTTTCTGAAAAATAAACCACCCCAGTGTTTGTTTCTTTCTTCTACTGTTCCTGAATGTGTTCCTGTCTCACGTACCACTTGTACACTACTGAGAAAGGGAGGAAGTGTCCTAAGAACAGCAGTTCTTACCTCTCTCTCTGCAAAAGGAGAGTTGCCAATGATTCCTGGAAGAGAATCCCATTCCAGGCCTGTCCTGCCAAGCCCCGATAGGACCAGTGTTGGGTTTCTACTCTATCATAGTGGGTTCACATTGCAGACAGCTGATAATGCAGAACAGTGTAAGACTCTCAACACGCAGGATGTACAAAAACGCAAGGAAAGGCTTACCATGAGTTACTTTTACTAGGCATCTTTGAGGGCCCCGTCGTCACAGTATTTTGAGGCCCTCACCACTAAAGGTAACAGATCCTTTCTCTGGACACCCGATGAGAAAGACAACGGAGAGAGTGAAGTTGAGAGAATGGTATGAATAGTAACTCATCAGTAAATCTGACCACAACATCTGACAGCCACAACACCTAATGTTTTCCCCCATGAAGACCTGTTTTTGATTTACCAAAGTATTAAATTTAGGCTTTACTAAAATATCTCAAGAAAATCAGTAGATTCTTAATCTTTGATAACTTTATAAAACTCAGGAAGCTTCTCCCCCAAAATGCTTATCATCCCTACTTTCTGTCCTCCCAAAATAAGGCAAAAAAGGAGAGTAAGCTAAATGCAAGTAAGTCCACCCTTTGCTATGGTCCGTCCCACATTACAGTCACCACACCTGGCACCCAAGTCTTGGATGCACTCAACATGAGCTAGAGAAGTCCCACGACAGACACACACTTGGCCTCTGGGTCCCCAAGTAGTAATGATCAGCTGGGTGCAGGCTGCCTTCCGGCTCACTGGATAAGGACCAATCCCTGCTAACTACTTTCAGGGACACACAGAGACCCTACCCACACTGCCCAAAGCAGCTCAGGCTCTGCGGCCACCAAGGCCATCAATACTAATTAGGCAGGCTTCATGTTCTTCTCTTAAGTGATCACTCTGCCATATTAATGACACTACTGCACTGGCGGTGAATTCCCTCAAGTACGACGCCCTTGGGATAGAAGAGAGCAAGACAGAAGAAAGAAAATGTGGCAGATTAACTTTACTTAGCTCACATCTGAGTCAGCTCTAAAATGGTTTCCTGTAAAAAAAGAAAATGCAACTTCTAATGACTAGAACATACACACTATAGGAAACCACAGTGGTAACGAGCACAAGCAAACACTGACATCTTAACACAAGTGCTCAAGCTTAAAGGACGATTACTGTCCATGCCCAAGGCTGAGCGAGTGTAGCAGCCCCCTATGCTTACTAACTCACTTGCAAGGGAGCACAGGAAGGTAGGGAACCTTCACACTGGTGCAGACTGACGGCAGAGAGGGAGGCAAGCACTGAAGATCGTGGTTAAATTCAATGACCGTTCTTCATTCCAGATAAGGCACTAAGTAAGCTTCTTAGGATATCAAGCAAACACACATACCTGAGCTAATTTTCGGGTTTCATGACTGCAAGTCTCTGATTATGAAGCAGCCGTTATCCAGCTGTTGTGGCAGTGCTGGTGAGGTTATGCACTGGTAATTCCCTAATGAATCTGAATGCAGGGCAGATAGTTAGAAGACAGAGACGCACTGACCCACCTGCCTGTGCTGCTGCTTTTACGAGGTACCCACCTGCTTACAGTAAGATAACGTTTCAAAAAGTGAGGTAAAGAGGCTCTACAAAGCGCATCCTTTACACCTTGACACCACATCATGATTTCAAAAGTTGAAAAAATAATCCTGTAGGTACAGTCAAGCACAACACACTACTGCCACCTAATGCTTAGGAAAATATTGCCAAAAGAAACAATCAACAACTCAGTTATTTACGAAACAACAAAACATGGTATTTGCAATATTTTAACTTTTTAAGGTTTGTGATTTAGAGAAAATATAATCCATGTTATGACTGGCACCTCAAAAATGTGTTTATCTATCAAAAATACATATTTACCTTCTTACTACCACAGAGCCACTGTGCCAGCTCATGACGATGGCACGAGGGCTCCAACAGGCCACTGCAGTGAGCTCAGGGCCTGGCAACCCGGGGGAAGCAGGCACAGGAGCAGATCAAGCCAGTGCGCTCCCACGCCTGCCATCGAGCAACAGTACTAAGCTCTCCACTGGCACCTCAACATCTACAGCGGGAACGCAGTCTTCACCGGTGTCCAGGTCCACAGGCAATGTGCAGATCCTATTTAATCAAAACTGCTCTTGAAAATCTCTATGCTGCCCATTAAATATCATATCTCAAGCTTTATAAATCAAACCTGTGACATCATGATATGAGAAGATTTGGTCTCTACCACTGTTTCCTGGCACAAAGCTCCTAAAACTCTTGGAATCTCTGGAGTGAAGTGTGTCTTCTGTGTGCTAGTGAGGTGACTAGTGGTGGAGTCCCTAGACAGCTTCAGGATGGGGCTAATCACTGGAACCCAGGCAGGACTGGACACCCCTACCCTCTGGGGGTGCGGACAGAGGTGCTGAAGGCTGAGCTGGTCACCTGGCCTCCATCAAACATCGGAAAGACAAGGTTCAGAGAGCTCCAGGCCAGTGAACAAGGGCACTGCCAGGTGCTGGAAGGGCATTGTACCCTGAGGCCATGGAAATGGTAGCTCTTGTGCTCCAGATCTTCCAGATCTCACGCTGTGACTCTCTTCACCTGAATGTTCACTTGTATCCTTTAACATATGTTTTGTAACAAGTGGGTCAGTGTAAAGATATTCTACATTCTATAAACTCAAGCAAATTAATTTAGATTCAGGAGGGGTCATGGCAAAGCTCACCTATGGCAAGTTCATCAAAAGCACAGGTCCAAATCTGAGGTGTGCAATGACACGTGGCAGGGGGCATCAGTGCAGAGCTTAACCTGCGGGATCTGACAGTCTACCCTGGCAGACCAGAGGTCTATACTGCTCGGCTTTCCTCTCAGTGGGCACACCACCTGATACCTGGAACTCCGGGGTTCCAGCTTCAGAGGTTGCACCCACGGCCGGCTGGCTGCAGAAACATCATGGCAGAGAAGCACAGCAGAGCAAAGCCACTCACTTCGTGGCAGCCCAGAAGCAAAGCATGGGGACAGTGAAGCCATGGATAGCTCAGGGATGAGCTACGTTTCCAGCCCCACATCTCTGTGACCTACTCACGCACATCCGGAAGCATGGTCTACCTATTCCCTGTGCACCCCTCAGGCCATTCAAGTGGACAGTACAGTTTAACGGTCACATTCTACCCTGTCACCCGAACACATCTCCTTAAGCCATACTTAATTCCAAACAGACACATCATACTTCCACCTTACATAACGATACCATCTTCAACTGAAAACGTACTAACACCCTTCCCCAAACCTCAACATCAAAAGCCCTGAAACCTTATCTCAAAATAAAAAATAACAGAGGATGCAGCTCAGTATGAAGGCCCAATGTTCAATCCCCAGTACCACATACACAACCAAAAGGTCCAAGTCAATGTCTCCTCTGAGACTCGGCAGACTCTTACCTGTGAACACATATAAATTTTTTTAAAGGAAGACATCTATTCCCAGTATACACTAGCATAAGCATTTCCATTCCAAAAAAGGAGGGAAAAGTAGAAAATAACCAGACCAAAGAAAGATCGAATCAGCAGTGTGAACGCTACGTTTTACAGCTCCATATTGGCATCCACACACACAGTGATGAGGTATGAGTTCTAGATGGCACAGGTAGCCCCTACCTCTACTGCTCGCCACTTGCTAAAACCGCATTGTCCCTCTCTTCCACATTCCGGGAATCTCTGACTTCCAGGATCTTCACTGCACCCTTGGGTTTATTCCCTCGGCATCATACATCCATGTCTCATAAGCACATTGCCTAGCCTTCCAGGCTTTCTTCTGAAATTTAAGCAAAAGCCTCTACGACCCCACAAGTCTTACATTCTCAGTCCTGAAAACCAGTATCAAATGGACAAAACCAAGATCTCCTATCAGTCTAAGCAGTGGCCAGGCTCCCTTGGGCTATGCCTACAGTGGCCACTAAGTGCTTACATGGTTGCATGTGGTGAAATGAGTCTCAAAAGCCGAGTCCCTAAGAGTCCTTAAATAGGGGGCCCAGGGGCTCTTTTATTGTTCCCCAAACTCAGAATAACTCTGGCAAAAAGCAGACAGTAGTACTATGATTTGAAGGTTGGGTTGATTTTAAATTTACACCTCCAATCAATCAGTTCTCACCTTTAATTCAGCCTCATGAAGTCTTAGGACACCAACAAAATAGAGAGAACTTTTTGGCCTGAGTGGAAAACGTATGGCCTCTACTCAAGTTCTTGTTCACACCTGAAAAATCATGAGCGTAGCTTTAACTGTTACCCATCTTCTGAGTTCTGACAAAATCACCCACCAAGCTCTACCTGCAGCATTCTAAAGCTTTTCTAGCCTCTACCGTCCAAGCCTCTCCCAACTCCTCCCTCAAACCACTACGTGGTCGGGTACAACCACAGCAGCAACTCCTTGTCTGACAGCTACTCTGTGTACTGGTCAGCTTCCCCGTTGTCGGGACAAACTACCTATTACGGTTTACATGCAGATGTCCCCCAAAGCCTCATGTGATCACGGACAGACCTCCGGAAGGGCACTGGGCAGCAGGGGCACTACTGCTGATTTGCTGTTTGAAGGTAAGGCCTGGGTATGACACAGGAAGTTGTATTTCCCTTTCCATCTCTCCCTTACTCTCTGCTTCCCGTGTACCATGCTATGGACAGCTCTCCCCTGCCAAGCCCTTCTGGCATCCATCTTGCTTCCCAGCCAGCTGATTACTTACTGAAGCATGAGCCAAAATAAATTTCTCACCCTTTAAGTTTCAGATATCAGGTACCTTGTCCCCGTAACAAAAACAGTAATTAATGGCTACTTGGCCCTGAGCTCGAAGGAGGAGAGGCTGGCTTCTGGCTCATGGCTTCAGGTGTTTCAGCCCATGATCAGCTGCTCCAGGCAGAAACATCAGGGAGGAAGTAGGTGTGGGGCAGCAAGGCAGCCTGATTCATGCAGCCAGATGCAGAGTAGGGAAATGCACCGAGATGAAGGGCCTATGACCAGAAGTAGTGTGCAAGGCTATTCCCACATGGCCCACCCCCATACACCTAGATGCACACTTTACCAACCCCCTGGACAGCGCTTGAACCAATCAAGTTGGCAAAGCAGCTTAACTGTCACAATGTCAGAAATGAACTATAAGACACCCAGATGGTGTCCACTTGAAAACTGCTTCATGTGTGGACAGAAATTCCTGCGTATCAGACATCAGAAGTATTGTATGAGTAGTGTGTAAGTAGGAAACACTCTGGTTGCTTCTATATTGATACAACCCTTTCCAACAACACACACATGTAAGTGTATGACATACAGCAATATACAGAAAATGAAAAGCACATATCCAAAATGTAACCTTATGATTCCTAAACTTTTTCTGTCCAACAGTGATTAAATTTATACACCATCGTGATGTTTACACATAGCTTTCCATGGATCTCTGCATTTTATACACCTCTATGATGACTAGAATTTATACTAAGGGACCACACAGAAGAAACTGGCTATCTGCTCTACATTGACCATTTCACCCAGTCTTTACAAAACACTGCGGGGAAGGTATTATCCTCAGTTTTGCAAATAAAAACTAACAGAAGTTAAGTCATTCTTCCTGGGTTACACAAATCAAAGATGGTACTGATGAGATTCAAAGCCAGGAAGGTCTCTTCATCACTGTGCTATACCAGCCACCCTTTCAGATCACACTTCGAATCGATATACTATACATGTAATATTGATTATACCAGATACAATTATTTATGCATGTGTGTCTTTCTCTACCAGTGAATTCTGCTATATCCACAGCATCTAGAATAAAGCCTAGAAATACAGATGAGACCCGTAACAAATTCTGAGTAAACAGATGCATGAATTACTAAAGACAACCTCAGACTGTTTCAATCCTCATAAACACATCTAAATCCATATCTTTAGTAAGTTTAAAAAGTAAGAAAACCAGTTTAAAAACTCTGAAGAAAGTATTTTGGATTATCTTCAGCAACTATAAGAATCTTCTGCACTTTTAACACCTTTTCCTGACACCTCACACACTTCAGCAAAGATAATGCTCAATTTATAGTCAGTAACAATATCTTAACAAAATGAGAGCTTTTCTATTCCATTACTGAATCTATTTGATCTTTAATTAGTGGATAACATGGACACAACAGTAGTCATTATGATAGTGACAGAAAACAATTGAGGCAAACATATATAACATAAATTATTATAGTTCTTAATAACAAATAAACTGGAAAATAAGAAAACTAATCAAAACATAAATAACCTTAACAAGTAAAAGGGGATTAATGAGCTAAAATCCATGATCTCTCTGAGGGACTATAAAGTTGTGTTTTATCTCAGATGTATGGCTTTTTCTATGTAAGTAGTAGCTGCTATTAAATCTCACAAAGCCTGCCCAATGCACCTGTGACTCCCCCCCGCTGCACCAGCCAGAACTCTTAGGAAACCTGCTTGAATGCATCTTACACAATACACTCTTACATTTTCTTTTTCAGAGTGTGTGAGGGCATAAATTCATCTCTCTTTAAAAATCTTAACTAATTAATAATTAAGCCCCATAATGGCCAAATAAAACATTAAGATATTTTTAGAGCATAAAACAATCCCAAAGAAATGTCGAGACAGAGAGAGACAGAGAAAGAGAAGTAGACCCATGATTGCCTGAAGAAGGCTAGGGAGCACAGAGGAATTTCCTGGGGTGATGAAAGTGCCCTGTATCTTGGTATACAGTTACACAGTGAAAGAGTGCGCCTTCCTGTACAGGAGAGGTGACTGAAATGTATGGCAAATGTGCAAATTAAAATGTATAATAAACAACACATTACCAGGGATCCCTCTCAAAATCTTCCCCTTCGCTTCTAACACACTTATCCATGGTTCTGGCAGTCTCTGAAGACTCCTTCACAAGGTGTGATCAGAAAGCACAGCACGGTGAATGCTGCCGCTGACCGCCATCCAAGAGAAAGATGAGCTCTTGCAAACACAGCTTGCACCCTCAGCCATCTTACCAGCTCTGGCACCATGTGACTTCTGGATCCTCCCCACAGCAAAAGGGCCACAAAAAGTACTACTTCTGAATCAATTCAAGACATCAGAGAAGCCACAAAAGCACAACCGAGGATGGTCCCGAGAGAGGACTGCACAGACTCTTCAGAGAGTGGCAAGGATGACAGGGCGAGTGTGTCTGAAGCGAGATGACGGGGTGAGCGTGTCTGTAGGGTTTGGAGGGGGATGGATGGCAACACGTCTTTTACTATAAATTTTTAAACAGCACATTTTTATCATACAGCATGTAAATTAAACATGCAAATATACAATCATATATTTGTATAACATATACTTTATACATACACCTGTACACACAGACACTCCTCGTTTAATTACCAAGTTCCATTCCTGCAACTAAGGTGCTAAATGAACTGGTCACTAAGGAACTGCACGCAGTACGCACACTGTAACACTGTGAACAAAGAAGTGGTCGAAGTAAACTCTTGGCTTGAAGACTTTGCATTTATTTGCATAACTCTCAGCACGCTACTGTACAGTACAATCAGAAAACATTATGGAACTGTATAAACAAGGTATATTGTACAAAAAGACACTGAGGCTGTATAAATAGCACCGTACAAAAGTCCAGTAAGTGTGCCTTGGCTGTTGTCATTACACAGGTAGGTCGTTAAACAACAAGTACAATTTAATATATATAAATTACATCTCAATGAAGTTATTTCCTAAAAACGCTTAAAAGCAAAAATGCCAAAAGCCAAATGTGGTGGTGCACACTTGTGATCCTAGCACGCTGGGAGGGTAAACAGGACGATCTCAAGTGTGACCCCAGGCTGGGCAACTTGGTAACATAGCAAGAATCTGTCTCAATAAAATGAAAAAGGGCTAGGAATGTATCCATGTGAAGGCTCCAAGTTCCACCTCCAGGACTACAATAAAACAAAGCAAAACAAAACCAATGGAACAAAAACAGCCTAGCAAACATGATAAAGTTCTGGTTATTAAAAAGAGTGACATACTATCCCTTTGGAAGGATGACAAAAAAAATCTTTGATTTTGGTTTTTTTTTTGTATCTTGGCATAATTTAAAAAAACGTTACACCAGATCACAAGAAAATTCTAAATGTCAATGTTTTTAAAACAAAACATTCACTATTCCCATTTCAGCTTTTGTTTGGCGTTAGTTGACACAACTGTGAAACTAACTGAGCCTCCCCCTTCACCATGTCACCTGATTCTGCATCCACAGCACCTTTCTGTGCCTGACACGCCTCCCCTCACCTGGCTTCTGCAGCAGGAGCCTTCTAGTGCTATACTCTGCATAGCTCGGGCTTCTGCCCTCTCTGCCTCCCCAAAGCCAGACTATGTCACAAGTCATCAAGGCCCCAACCTCCTCACAGGTTTCCTATTAAGCAAGTTGGGGGTAATTAGAAAGTTATTTTAAGCTTTCTTTCTTTTGCTTTCTGTAAAAGCAAATTGTGGGGTATTTATACCCACATTAAGCTTAAAAAGATTACCAGTGATGAAACCTTAAGGATTTTTTTTCATGTTAAAAATATAGTAAACTAAAGCAAGGAAAAAAAAAGGATTTTCTGAGTTAATCTAAACTATCTGGGGCTGGGGATATAGCTCAGTGCAATAAGTGCCTGCCTGGCAAGCACAAAGTCCTGAGTTCAATCCCCAATACCGCAAAAAAAAAAAAAAAAAAAAAAAAAAAAAGCTATCTGCACATTTTCTAAAGAGTAGTTTCGGCACTTCAACTACGTCACTAGAAAGATGACTATGCCGGAAATACTATCAAACAACTCAAGAAGTGTTCCAGAGAACCAGTCTGCTAACATGCCATTTTTAAAGACTTCATGTTATCTTAATTTAGCACCTTAACCAAATGTACTTAGCAGTAAGTCGTAAGCCACTAGCTTTAAGATGGAGGAAAGATCAATGAAAAAGAAACAAAAACCCCTACACACCCAACTCCCCCCACCACAAAAAAAGATGGGAGATAGGTAATTTCTTTTACTCACAGAGTGAGAGCTCCTGTTTTGGGGTACGCTGCCTTCTGGCTTTGTTTTATGCTACCATGACGGCAGCTGGGACTAGAGAGCAGGACAGAGGAAACTGCATGAGAGGTCATCACACTACTCAGAAAGGTATACACTTTAAAATACACATATTCCTTCAGGGATTTTCTATGTAATGCAGTTTTTAGACCACAATGACTGTGGCTTAACTGAAGTCATGCAAAGCACCACCACCACTGGGATGTGGAAAAGGTCAGCCCGGGAAACACATTGGAGGCCCACGGCCAGTCCCCTCACCGAACCCAGGCTTGGCTAGCTACACATGTAGGGTTCATCTTCCATCCTTGTAGCCACACGGAACTCAAAGGATTCAAAGGACTATATGCGTACTATATGTTAAAATGCCCTCTGCAATGACAGCCAAACAAAAGCACATAACAAAAACTGCGGCTGACCCCCAGGCAACCTGAGTGGCACAACCCTGTCGTGGTCCAGAACACTGATGGTGATACCGAGGTTTCCTCCAGGAGAAGAGGGCTGGGCAGGTGAAGGGGTCAAAAATCTGGGAAAACACAGCCACACACACACTGTTCAGCCTCACTTTCAGGGATAAACAGAGCAGGGGCATCTGATATTGCTGAGTGGCTTCCCTAAGTCTGTATCTTCACAGGGCATATACAGTCACACAGTGACTCTTACACCATTAAAAAGAACTTAAGTGTTACTCTGACTATGCTGGAGAAAAAAATCCAGAAAGATCTCAACTTGCAGCCAAACAGAAACACACCTGTTCAAAGGTCTGAAGCTGAATTAAGATGGGACTATAAAATAAAAACCAAGCATTTCCACTGGGCCAAGCACTGTTCTAGATGCTTTTTGCATACAACTCCTCTAAATTTTATAGCTGACCCATGAGAGAAATAGTCAATCATCACATGCCCAACGGGCTGGTGCCCAGTACCCTGACTTATAGCGGCATGATGGAACTTCCCATCTTTCACTGTAATGGTGCAAAAACAATGCGTGGTCAGTGTAAATCCTACTGGCACTGTGATCTACCGTGCTAGCAACATACAGAAACACATCACTCTACCAAGGCCGGCCGTGCAGCATGCCAGAGCCCACACAGCTGCTGTCATTACAGGGAACAACCCACGCTTACAGTTCCTTGGGCAGTGAGCTGCCATTTGCCACAGGTCAGGTGGGTTCACTGTTTTCTTTTCCATTGCTCCTTGCACACAGGACCTTACATACGTAGGCCAAGTGCTCCACCCTGTGCTATGACCCCTTTCAATGCATTTCTGACTAACATTTTCAACTGAGAATGGGTCTACTGGATGCAAGGCAATCTAGCTGTAAATCAAGGCGTACCTGTATCTGTCATGCATGATTCACATCTATCTCACAGATAGGCAGACAGCCCTGCCCAGAAGTTACAGGGCTCGCTCAGTCAGAGGCAGAATTCAAATCCAAGAAGTGAGTGCCACACCTCACGTGTGTAACTCTTCACTGCTCTACACCATTAATATAAATGCTGTTTGTCTGTTAGTGCTGCAGGTATGCTGAAAAATGCTTTAACAACAAAACCTCAAGAGGCAATTCCTGCCTTAAAGTATATGTGGAGTATTTCACAATTTCTGACTACTTATTAATCAGAATGTTTCTTACTCTGACCTCAGTTTCCTCAATAGTGTGTACGGTAGGAATACTGTACCTCAACAAGGGTTACGTGAGCATGAACACACCTTAAACAACTAGAATAACACCTGCTACACAGCGCCACAGATTAGCTAAAAATTACCACTTATAAATGTCTTACTCCTGCCCCTTTTCTCACAAAAAGGAGAGTTTGTTTATTTGTCTTTGAGACAGGGTCTTGCTATGTAGTCCAGGCTGGCCTTGAACTTTAGGATGTAGTCCTGGCCGGCTTCAAAATTCATGGGGATCCTCCTTCCTCAGCCTCCTGAGTGCTGCGAGCCAAGCCTGACCTTCTTTCTTTTGAGATAGGAGCAAAAAACAAAAATTTTTATAAGAGTTTCCATAAAATACTCAAGTAATTTATGAGTATCTTACATTCTGTAGGACACAAAGATGACAGCTAAACAGTGAAGAGTTAAACTATGTTAACAAAAATTATAGTGTTCACCAGACCAGTTATAGCTTTCTGATTGTTACTTTCAATATTCCCAGATTTTTTTGTACAAAATTTCTCTTAATGCCTAAGTACCTTTCCTGTAATCAAGACTGCTTTGCTTTGTAATGTAGTCAAAAGACTTTTTGAAAGAACTGTTCTTAACTCCCTTCCTTTCTGAGGCAGTAATTTTCTGACTATTGTACAGGTACCCTTTCCATCTTCTTTTTCAGAACATTAAAATGTATTACATAACGAGCTCAATGCTAATCCACATATAGGCAGTTATAATGAAGCAGAGACCCTCTGAATGCCTACATGGGTATTAAGTGGTACTTTATACCCTTCCAACATTAACAATCAGTGCATCCTGCACACTCTCACCTCAAATTACATGGATTTCCTTTAAGATTATGGGACATATTGTAGCAGCATATAATTTTCTAGCACTGTAATTCTTTTCCAATTGTAATATACCTTAAAATATTACCAGCATCAATGGGAAAAGAACCCCAATTTTCAATTTGACAAAGCTTTATGTTCAGTAAACAATTTGTACATGTATAACTGCAAAAAAATATGAGAATAATGTAACTAATTATTCTGGACTCCCAGCCATTTCTAAAAGCAATGAGTTACTATTCAAACCGGTAGTAGTGGAAAACTAAAAAATTAGAAATTTGCAATGTACAAATAGCAATGCCCCTTTAGTAAGACAGAAAATTACTGCTTTAATTTTACATAGTAAATTATTTGGCAATAGACTTGAAGGATATGAAATTCATATACTTAAAGCTAATTCTGCACTTTACATTTGCATGTATCATTTAAGCATTTTAAAATCTCGTAGTCAATAAGATTTTTTCAGAATGAAGACCTCGAATAAGCACTGCATTTACAAAAACTGAAATAAGCAAACAGTATTTACTAAGTCAACATGCATTGTGAACTCAGCAGCCTACAATTTAACAATATTTTATTCAACAACTAATTATGTAGGAGGTGTTAAATTCAAAGCCTTCTGAACTTGGAAAACTACATGTAATAAATGTGCCTTTTTTATAAAGTTAGATACAGAATGGTATTAGTCAAATGTAATTCTATTCTCCAAATGTTTTTTGACAATACTGAAAAAACATAGACTGAGAAAATATTTAATTTAAATTCAGAAGCAAAAAATATGAGCTGTAGAAGCCTTCTTCTGTGAAACCAAGAAATTGATAAACATGATAAATTACATGGTTTTCCCTTGTAATTTTCTCCTTCCATCTATCAGAAATTCTACACTTAGGTACAGAAAGAATAAGGAAGTTTCCCTCCACAACCTGTATGTGAGCTGGACCCCATCAAAATTACAGCGCCAAAAGCACTTCACAACTGTTCTCAAATGTCTTATGGAAATACAGAACCAGGAAGGTTAAGCTTTTCAACATCAGGAAGTCTCTGGGCAGCGGCAACGATTCTGGATCGAAGTGTAAGAGATGTCACCACGCCTAGGCTTTCCTCCTCTACAGCGTTTGCGGAAGAGCCAGGTACTGTAACCAAGTCTGTTTCCCCCCTGCAAACAGCAGCCTCCCATCCCCGGCCTCCAGTGCTTTGGCAGCAGAGAGCCCGCGCGGGGGCGAGGCAGACCACCGACTCCGCACCCCACTCTCGCTCCCCGCCGCGCAGAACGGGGCTCAGGCAACATCTGAAGGCACCAAGACACCGGGCCACCCCCGGCCCGCCGCACCGCGAAGACTGAGCGCCCGGCCAGGGCCCCTAAAGCCCGCCGCCTCAACCCCACCGTCCTCCCTCCACACACAGCTGTTTCCACTTCAGAGAAAAGAAGCCCCCGAGCGCGCACAGGGCTTTCTGCACTGAAGCTCGCGCCGAGCCTTCCTCTCCCTCCTCGCCTGGAGCCCGGATCGCCCCATGCCCTCCTCAGATGCCAGGCCAGGTCACGCGCGAGATCCTGGCTGTCGGAGGGGTGCGGCAAGGGGCACCATGGACCAGGGTGTGCCAGGACGGACGGCCAGGATGGGGTGCCAGAGCGAGGAAATGTGGCCAGTGCGGGGCATGTATAATCGGGAAATGAGTACACACGTACTCTTCCCTCCCCAAACTCCACTATAGGAACAGCCTTGAAAAATGCAGAAAAAGAGAAAATGCAGGTGACGGTCACCAAAAATGTGAGGTCATGGTAATAAAAGGTACCCGTTGGAGGCTGGACCTGGAATGACCCGTGTTCCCAGCCTGGGGCCACGGGGGCGTGTGGGCCCTTTAAGAGGCGTGGCCTAGCGGGAGGTCTTCAGGTCCTTCTCAGGAGTCTAGGACCCCCAGTCTCTCCCTCCTCCACTTTGCTCCTGGCTCCACCCCAGCAAACTGCCGCACCACAGGCCCCAAAGCCAGCTGATCTTGGCTGGAACCTCAGAAACTGAGGGCCAGAATAAGCTCTTCTTCACATATATACAGAAGAATATTCTCAGGAGCTTAGAGAAGACACAGAAAGCACTATGTACAAAACTCTGACAAATTGTATTTCATCAAAAACAAAAAGCTCCTGCACAACAACAACAACAAAAAGAAAATAACCTGCTAAGCTACAAAAAATGCTTGCAACATACACCAGAAAAAAATATACATTTAGTTTAAAAGAAAAATAATTCACAAAAGATTACACAAACGGACAATAACTACCTCAAAAGTACTCAACAGAGTCCTCAGAGCAAAAACCAACAGAACCATAAGCAAAAACCTCCACCAGGAGACGTAGCCAGGGTAGACTGGGGCAGTGATTCCCAACTGAGGGAGGTTGCGCGCTGAGCACCCGCAGCTGTTCTCAGTTGTCAATGGCGTCTTGGGTGTTGGCACAGCAAGGAATTACAAGGCTCAGTGCTCTTCGCTGAGAAACCTCAACTGCTGACACAAAAAAGACCAACAGCAGGCACTGCTGAGCATCAGGAGCAACCGAAACGCTAACACTGCCCAAACACTGCCGTCCTATGGTTCCCGACCTGGTCTACTTCTCCAGCCACAGCTCCCAAGGGCTTAACATCTGGAACACCTTAAAGAAATTTAATTTTACTTATGGAAATCTTAAAAATTTGAAAGCAGAATACACTTTAAAATCATTTAATCCTACTTATTATCTATGGCAGGAGTATTAGCACATTCTTGGCAGTGAAATAACTATCCTCCACCATGAACACAGTCTAGACAAATACCACAGATGTTTTTGGTATGGAAAAACTACTAATGCCATATAAATAATGGCTCTTTAATCTTCTTTGTAACCTCGGTTAAACACAGATCATCACAGATAATGACAGTGGCTGAAGACCATCAAAATACAGATTGAAAAAACTGAATTTAAATTGAGAGATATTATACACATTTATAAACTATTACAACTTTTTTAAAAACGGGATGAATGCACCTGGAAGTAGATAAAAATGACCTAAGTCAGCACTATACAATAGAAATATAACCCAAACCTAAATGCGGGCTACATATGAGATGTTCAAAAAGGCAAAAAGATGACTAAATAAAATGTGGTAAAATACACGAAAACGTGTATATATTATGCACATCCTATGCAAAACAATCAAATTGCTATCATTTTAACATGTAATCAACATAAAATTTTAGATTCTGTTGACTTTTTTTTTTGTACTCATGTGTACTTTACACGTAGCACACACCCCGTTTGGGCCAGCATGCCAAACTCTGAGGAGCCACAGACGGCCGGTGGCTACTACCCAGCTGGCACTAGTTTGTTAGGTCGTCAGGCTTCCAAGCACTTTCATGGGTTACTCCTTGTACTCCTCCCTGGGCACCTTACAGAGGAAGTGGATTATTCCCTTTACTTCTCCCTGAGTACCATGTAGAGGAAAGTTCAAGTTCTCACGGATAGTGCAATCAGGGATTCGGCCTCCTCTATCAGCCTGACTCAAAATTCGTGTTCCTAAACACCATGCTGTTCCACATCAAAAGTTGGCTTTTTTTCTAAATTACTGAAACATTCAATTAAATCAATATATACTACCTTCGTTTCTAAAGATATACTATTTTTTGAAATTTAAACCTCAGATCACATTTTAAAACTAACTTTTTCTTCCATAATTTAAAAATATAAAACGACTTACCATTAATATGAGTTTCTGATACTTTTGTTTTAGGTATGACACATCGTCAGATGGGTCCGCCCCCAGGACGCTGTACCAATCCTTCTTTGGTATCTGTGCCAACGCCATCATCCCTCGAACTAGAAGCGGGTTTTCTCAGATCAGCTGGATACAACAGGAGGGACAATTTATTAGTCTGCACGTATCTAAAAAAATACCCAAGTACTGCGGTCCTAAGTTCTTTACTATTTGGCTGAGTGAATCATGGTTACAATCCAAACTTGAAGCATGTATTTCTATTTCAAATGCGCTCAATAACTCCATGTAAAAGGATACAAACAAGTACAGGAAATGTGCTAGATGTTTCAAGACCACAGCATGAAAAAGCCAGCATGCAGTAACGGGCTCGGACAGCGGATGCACTGGAACAAGAAGCTCGGCTGGTCTTCCGAGGTCCACGTCCGCAGCGCCTAAGTACCGCACTCACTGGTGAGCAGCCGGGACAGGGCAGAACATGCTTCGCTCGTTTCTATCCTCTCCCCTTCCTCCACTTCTCGGCCCCTTTCCTTTTTCTAAAACATTCACCTCCCAGTTTCCCGTACCGATCTTTCACTCTGCTCCCTCATATACACTATGGGTTCATCATAGGGTGAAAGCGGCACCCAAACGCTCACTTGGAGGAGCAGGGACCCGAAGTACTGCAACTATGGGAGAACGTGCGCGCCGGCCGCAGCCCGACATTCCCGAGGCGCCCAGCGGAGCGGCCGCCTCCTCCGGACCCGCGGGCCTCAAGACCAGGGCCCGGACACGGCGACCCTTCCCGCAGCGCCCACTCACCGGGACCCCCGGCCCCGCCACGGCCACGCCCGCTCGTCGCGAGCCGCTGAGCACTGCTCAAGCTCCCAACAGCCGCCAGCGCAGTAGCGTCCGACGCCGGCCACACGCCCAACCAGCGTCCGCTTCCGCCGGAAGTCTTTGTGACGTCACCTCGTCGCCGGCCTAACCGCCGTTGCCAAGGCACCGACCCGATTCAGTACAGACGCGGTCGCTATGGTAACCGGGCCCAGCTGGTGGGGACCGGGCGGCTCCAAGTGCGGTGCCCAGGGTTTCACGGAAACTGTCTGCGGGTTCCTCCTCGGCTAGTATCCCATTCCTTCCCGCGTTCGCCAGGCCGCCGCGACTCGCCCTCCCTCGCGCGGCTCCTAGCCCTTGTGGTTAGTAGCGGGCTCGTGGAGAGCGGGTAGGAGCGGCGTTAGGAGAGCAGCAAATCCGGTAAACTATGTGCAAGCTACTTCTTTCAGATGTTAGCAACCGACTTAACTACCAAACTTTTCGGCTCCTGTGGCATTTGCTGTTTCGCTTTGCTTTCCCTTCAGCCCTGCGAGACAAGTAAGGAAGGTGTTACTGTCACCAGCTTCACAGAGGAGCCAGTAACCCAGGGATGGGGCCGCAGAGCTCGGGGTGGTGTCTCAGGTTCCAGGCGCTGCGCCGTCCTTGGCTCTGGAAAAAGCCGCCGGCGCCGCGCCCCGAGGCAGTGCGGCACACCCGGCGCAGGCTGCGGGTGTGCTGTCCTGCACCTTCCTTTCCTTCCCTCCCTCGTGGCCGATCTCTGGGCTGCTTGTTTACCTGGGTCTCTTCGTTGCGTGGTACCTGGGTGTAAAAACCAGATCTGAGGCTTTGGCAGCGTGACACAAACTTCACTTGGAGATGTTAATGGGGTTTTGTTGTTGCCACCGCTTCCACTTACTTCCCTTTTAATCTTTCTTCTACCAAGTCTCAGTTTAAGAAGCATTCAAGGGGCTGGGGATATAGCTCAGTGGAATAAGCGCCTGCCGGCAAGCGCAGTGATCCTGAGTTCGATCCCCAGTACCGCCAAAAAAAAAAAAAAAAAAAAGAAGCTTTCAAGAGAGATTTGAGCTTGATAGATAAAGTAAACTTATATAGTCATTATGTAATCCCGGTAAGAATTATAAAGAACATAGCGATCCAGGCAACACAAAAAAATCTAAAAATTTGTTCACGAGAATTTTCATATTGAAGGCAGACATGGAGAGCTTTAGGCTACATCTAGGATAGCGCGTAGCTCTACCAAAATACCCAAAGCAACAGGATTAGGTGTCCTGAATACCTTCCCACGCAGTATTATCAGAACAACGCCCGCCCGAACGTCCCTACCCTCGGTCAACGCCTTTTCCAGTACTCCGTCCCTCCTCGCATAGAGACCCTGTATAGAGACATATGCTCTAGTACTCCGGTCTGCCTAGCAAAAACCACTTTATTTTTATTTACTGTTCCGTTAGGTTTTGGGTTATCTCTTTTATTCTGTTTATTTGGGTTTAAAAAATAAGAAATATACTTTTCCCCCAGCAAATCTAAAATGTTTTGTCATTTCATCTCGATATACTTTGCATTCCTAAAACATACCAACGTTTTTAATCTCCATACTGTCATTTTCGACCAAAGTAGTATTTCACTGATATCATCTGATGTATGGGTCTTTAAAAAATGTCCCTGGTTGTTTCTAAAATGTATTTTTATGTTTTGTTTCCTTGGATCAGGACACAAACCAAGTGAGTACATCGAATTTAGTTGTTCAGTCTCTTAAGTATCTTTGAAGCTGCAGCAGCGTGCCCCATTTCTCCCTCACAGCCTTGAGCTTTCTCTTGTGACCAGCTTGTGATAAAAACCAGTTCGATTGTCTACAAACTAAACCCATTTGTCTATTCATATTAGAATTAACACACTTTTTCATGAATCCTTGCTCATTAATCCGTCTCATTTTTCTAGAGCCATACTGTCAGATAGAAATATAATGTAACCCATAAGTGCAAGCCACACGTGATTTTAAATATTTTGTTTAACCCAATCATCTAGAATACTATCATTGCAAGATGTAATCAATTTAAAATTGTGTATGTAACATGTCACATCGTTTTGTCCTCCCAAGTCTTCAAAAGCTGGCATGTGTTCTCCCCGTATTACCGCATCTCAGTTTAGCCTGGATGCGTTTCAGGCACTCACAAGCCAGGTATGAAGAGCAGTCCCTGCATGGAGCAGGGCGGTCCATCCCGCCACAGCATACTGTTGAAGTGCGTGTCCACGCTCCCCGTAGACTTTCCAAGAGCACAAACATCTGAGGAAGAGCATCTGCTGCCTTACCTCATTTTCTGGACATTTGATGATATGTGACTCCACTGTTACACATTCACTGGGTCCATATTATGTGGAACTAATACAGTTAAAATCTGAACTATGTTATTTAGCAGTTAAGAGCTTCAGTTCTGAGTCAGACTCTGGAGGGGAAGCCCAGCCCTGGCTTTTGCTGGCTGTGAGTACTTTTTAAAGTCAAGCTCTGTTTTGGTCTTCCTCTAGAAAATGAGAATAACAATAACATCTCCCTTCTAGGAAACTGAGATAATTGTGCCTGCGAGAAGTGAGTGTTTGGTAAAGGTTAGGTATGCCCTTGCTGTGAAGTAACGTTATTGTCATTAACAGTGAGATGCTGAGTTGCTGTTTGATTTATAGCAGTATTTTGGGAATTTCCAAACAGCAAATGAAAATCAGAAGCTACTAAATTAGAATAATAAAATCAAAGCAAATACTTGTTGAGTATAATTTTAGTTTAATTGCAGATGGTATCAAAACCTTGAGGAGAACCCTCTTAATTTGCATCATCAGGATCTAAATGGGCAAGATAGGGGTATGTCATGACCCCCATGACTTTCAGTGGTCCTGGGGAAAAGTGGCGGTGGGATGAGGAAAATACAGACAAGAGACAAAGCTGAGGTCAGGTGGAGCCCTCTCTCTCTTGATGGGAGGAGAAGAACTGAACAACAACAGTAGGGGTGTTTACTTATACTTTTGACTAGGTCAGTATCTTAAGACAGGGTTGCCTAGCAACTAATGACTGCAATTGTCTCAGACAGGATGTTTTTCTTAGGACGAAGTATCTCTAGCTTCAGCAACTTGCTACAGGTATACGTTAAATGTTTGATTCCAATGCAGTTAACAAAACACTGTAAATACATAGGAATAGAAACATAGATCAGAGGTTTACACCATTGGTTATAGTGTAGCAAAAAACATAGTTATCCAATCTATTAGTTTAATACTAGCTTGCCCCTAACAAATGTCCACCAGACATTATAAAATCTTCATTTCACATTGTACTGGCAAAGTATGCTTCTCATTGATGGATAATACTTATAATATGTACAGTTGTAGTCATTAACTTCCTGTCACTACAGTGAAATACCTCAGATCATTAACTCATAAAGAGAAATTTACTTGGCTCATAGTTTTGGAGGGTCTGCTCCAAGCTCACTGTTGGAGGAGTCAAACAGCAACGGGAGAGAGTGGGGGGGAGCAATGCTGTCCTCATGGCCAGGAAGCAAGGTGGAAAGAGCAAGAGAACAGGGCCCACAGTGCAGCACCCTCTGGGTTTCCAACTAGGCCTCAGCTCCCAAAGGATCCCCCCAAAAGATGCCAACCTGGCGTGAGTCTTAAGTGCAGGGGGCTTGGGCAGACCCTTAACTAACCATAGCCACAGTGTACTTGTGCTGAGTGTTTCCTTTCAGCATTATATTCGCTTGTGTCCTCCTAATGGCTCCACCACCAAATCTTGTTTAACTTGCCCAGTCTTTATTTCTATATGTTTAGGATTTTCACAGCAGTAAACTAGGTTGTATTTATTTCTAGTTACCACAGGGTGTTATGGTGATGTTCTGAAATTAGAGGTTTGCCTGGAGGGCAATTTAAACCCACAGGGAAGATAGAAAAACTACTAAGAGTCAGCTCATACTGAGGTGAAACACGATGACACTGTACCTTTGCTATATGCACATCTACCTGTTCACTTGATCAAGTATTTCTTGAGTGTCTCCTGTAGCCATACACAGGAGAAACAAGGCAGGGTCAGTCATGGCTCTCTCAGGAGCTTAGCATCAATCTGGTAAACATGTTTAAACAAGGAGCTGATGAAGTGGTGAGTGCTAAGCTAGAGGAAGTACCAAGTGCTGTGACATCAGTCACTTACAGGCAAGCACACAGAATAGGTCACTCAAGGGTTGAAACTCACGAGTCTAGATGAAACCAATCCAGGAAGAGGTATTACAGAAGTGTAAAACCATGTGCTAGAGGAAGGAATGCATGAACAACTCAGTTTGCAGATACTTTTTTTTTTGGCAGATTATCACACACCTTACACAGTACTGAGAATCAACTCTGATTTCATTTGCAATAGTTTGAATCTGGAATGTGTCCACAGTGGGACCTACTGGTATCAGTAGAAAGTTGGGTCGCTGAAGTGCGTATTGGGAAACCTGGGTCCTTGCGGTCTCTGTTGCCTCCCAGCCTTAGTGAGGGAAGCACCTTCCTCTGCTGGTTACCCCCTGCCTTGATGTACTACTGCCTGGCCCCTAGCTCTAAGGCAACCATGCCAGGGCACCATGGATGGGACCCTCTGAAACTGTGAGCCAGGGTAAGCCTTTCCTCCCTGTGTACTGTGCTTGTTATAACAACAGAAAGCTGGCAACACAGTAATCCTACCTCATCTTTTTCTCAAAATAAAAGATTTTTATTAGTACATTTTGCATGGCATTTAATGTTTACATTCATCATGGGGAGCTGGTGTACGTACATAAGGTATCTTAATTCTTTTTATGTCCCCTTCCCCTCTTCTCCCTCTATCTCTTGATCCCTCTCCCATCTGAGAAAGATCTTACTCCCTATTTTTTATTTTGTTCTTTAAGTATACTTTGGGTTTCTTGTCTAGGATAAATCTTGTGATATTTAAGCTTGTGAGTCTGATTTATTTCCCTTAACATTATGGTCTCAAGGTGCATCTATTTTCCTATAAATAATTCAAGTTTATCCTCCTCATGCCAGAGCAATACTCTGTTGTATGTAAATTACTGTGCATCTCTTGATGAACATATAAGCTGTTTCCAAAATTTAGCTATATGATTTTTTTGTAATAGGTTCTCTTTAACTATTTGAGGAAAATACCTAAAGGGGAAGAACTGAGTAGAATGAAATGTCTGGCTTTTGTTTTTTAAGGAATCTCCGTACCGATTTCCATAATAGGGATTGTACTAACATTCTCACCAACAATTTACAAGGAAAGGTTCCTTTCTTGTCAGTTTCGCTAGTATTTGTCATTGCTTGATTTCTTGATGACAGCCATTCTCTCTGGAATAAAATAGAATCTCGGTGTTGTTTTAACTTGCAGTTTTCTAATGGCCAGAGCTGTTGAGCTTCTTTTCCTATATTTACTGGATATACGTACTTCTTCTGAGAAGGGACTGTTCACTTCAGTTTCCCATGTTTTGATTGGGTCTCTTTATTTTTAATAAATTAGATTAATTATGTTGGCATCTGATATTTAGAATTCTTTTTATATTCCGTTAGTCCTTTGTCCAAGGAGTAGCTGACAAAACCTTTTTCCATTTTGTAGGTTGTCTCTTCACTCTGTTGGTTGTTTTCTTTGCTGCACAGAAGCTTTAAATTTGAAACGATCTCCTTTGTTGAATTTTGATGTTATTTCTTGTGCAATTGGGGTTCTATTCAGAAAGTCTTTGCCTGTGCCTGTGCCTTTCAGAGTTTTGCCTATTTTATCTTTCAGAAGATTGTTTCTGTTTTAAGATTTGATCCATTTTTTTAGTTTAACATGGTGAGACGTATGGGTCTAGATTCAGTTTTTGGCATGTAGACAGTTTTCCCAACAGCATTTATTAGAGGCTATTTTTCCTCCAGTGTATGTTGTTGGCCCTTTTGTCAAAGATGAGATAGCTGAATGTGCCTGGTGTTGGTTTTGCTTCCTGTATTTGGTTCCAGTGATCCTGTGGTCTGTTTTCATGCCAGTACCATGCTGTTTTTTATCACTGTAGCTTTATAATATAACTTCAAGTCTGGGATTGCAAGTTCTCCCATTTTGCTCTTTTTACCCAGGATTGCCTTTGCTATTCTGGTTCTCTTCTGGTTCCATGTAAATTTTAGGGTTGTTTTCTCTAGATCTGTGACAAATGCTGTTCGTATTTTAATGGGGGATTGCATTAAATCTGTGTGGCAGTTTTGGAAGTATGGTCACACTGATTGAGTTGGTTCTGCCTCTCTAGAAATGGGACACTATCCGTACTCTGAGAACCTCTTGGGTCTCCTTTTTCAGAGTAATGTAGTTTTCATTGCAGAGGTCTTTCCCTCCCTCATCTTTTAGAAATAGCTTTTGATTTTCCTTTTTTTCCCTCTGTTGGTTGTCCTAACTTGGCCCATATCCTCCTCTGTTTTTTCCGCACATCCTCTGCTTTGATAGAGGGAGCGTTGTGCTCACAAGGCAGTGCAGGGAAGGAGTGAGAGGTCCGGAAACTTTGCAGGGCCACATTCTTACTGTTTTTCTCTTTTATTTGTTTCTCAACAGTTGTACTCATGTTTCGGCTCCTTCCTAAGTCTTTGTTTTATCTGACATTTTCGTTAGGATTTTCCTACCTTTTTCACATCCGATGTTTTCTTACTTCCATGAATCTATTACAGATATCTGTCTCTCTTAAGTAATTGTAGTGACCAGTAGTAATTGACATCTGGTGGTCAACTTATAACCCCCAGCTGAACTGACTAAGTGTGGTGCTAGATATGGGAGGCCCGCCTGCGGATTGTTGTCAGCTGCATTCCAGGCAGAACTGCAGAAGAGGCTAGGCTGTTGGGAGCTGAGAAGTTGCTGGGAACTGAGGAAGGCCCTTGGGAGCCGGTAGAAGCCGTAAGGAGCTGTTGGTTCTTTTGGAGGAGCTTGTCATGCTGGCGCTCCTGATGAGCTCCGCTGTTCCTCCAAGGAGCTTGGGACCTTGTTGGCAGTGAGAATGGCTTCAGTTCCCTTTTGGGGAGCTCTGGTCCTCAATCTGACCATCACTTCCTGGCTCCAGAGGGGAAAATAGTGCATTACTCAGCTTCCTGGAGAAGCTTGCTGAGTTGGCTTTCCTCATGGGAACTCAGCTGTCTTGATGTTTGGAGGAGCTCAGGACCTCACTGTTGCTGAGGATGGCTGTGATACCTTTTCAGGGAGCTCTAGTTCTTACTTTGAACATCGCTTCCTGGCACCAGTGCAGATCCCTTAGCCTGCTAGCACAGATCCTTCATCTCACTGGCACAGACTTTCTAGATTCCACCACTGACCCTTGGCCCTTCCCAGGGCAGATCCGTGAAACAAGCCTGCATGAGATGTTGTCATGGGCTCCAGGCCTCCAGTTGGATTCGTGGGAGGCATTGTTATGAGCTCTAGGTCTTCAGCTGGACTCATGCAGAACATTATCCTGGGATCCAGGCCCTCTACTGGATCCTTGGTCTCTAGGGTGTGACAGATTTCCTGCACTGTCTTGTATATGATCGTTTGAGAGACTACTATAAATAATCTTATAAAATATGTGTCCTGTATGTTATTGTTCCCCCTGCAAATAACCCCAAACCAACACAGTAATCATAATAAATACCAATTTATTTTCCCCATTCACCCCTTTCTGTTTGTTTTGATAACCATGCTGGCTTTGCTGTGTACTTTCCAACAACCTAAAATGTGTGATTGCACTTTCATTTATGTGAGGGCATGCATTTATGTACTGGCTGCTTAAAAGCATTCTTCCTTTTTCCTTTTAGTTTTTGAAATCAGAAGCCTTTTTTGAAAAAAAGTTTATTTTCTCGTGTAATTGACTCACAGAAGAAAGGTTAATCCGAATGATCGAAGGGTGTTAATTTGCGGGTTAAAATGTGTTAAACAGTTGATAGGAAGTCTGTTTAAGTCAATTAGAGAGTATAATGGAGATGTTTCCAGGGTGTTAGGGAACCTTTGAAGTTAGTTCAGAATTCACTAATATATATTAACCAAGGCACCTACCTTAACATGCTGTTACATTCAGGTTTTCAAATTCCTGTCCATTCTAGTGGGTATGAATAAACCCTCACAGGTAGAAGAAGTTGGGTTTTATTAATGAGATCCTTTTCTATACAAAATTCATAATTTAATGCATCATTAAAATAATATAAAACATTATCATTATCTTTGTTATTCATATATTTTTCTAAAATAAAATATATCTGTGCTGTACAACCACCAAAAAATTCTAGGTTTTGTTTACATACTTCCTTGTTTTATTAACAAAATTATCAACATTATTATAGGTTTTTGAAAATAGTAAGTACCTCATCTAGAAGGTAGAGTTGGTAAAGATATGCGAAATTTGGTGTGTGGTCATTTGAAGAAATTGTTCCTTTTTTTGTAAAATTACTGGAATGAGCTATATTGGTATTGGTTAGCGTCTCCAAAATTTTCAAATAGTTAATATTATGCAGAAGTTCATGTCAGTTTGCTCAATTCCTGTAGCAGAGTGTCATTTCTGTAGAGTGACAGCACTATTTCAGATGAAAGAAGCACCATGACTTCCACAGTTCAAATCCACAAGAGAGATGAGTGTAAACATCACATCTTAAAATACATTCTTCACTCGGTGCCAGGGTTACCACAGTACTATTTTTTATTATTGTGTCAGTTTACTAGTAATAAACACATTTAGCATTTCTGCTTCTTTTGCAGCCTTTTGGTTTAATTATTTAGCGATTGATGAAAAGCAAGTCTTGTATGCTAAAAGGATTTCTACACTGATGAATTAAATGCCAAAATAATGAAAGCACACAGTTTAAAAAATATACTGAAGAACAGATGTTTTTTGATGAATTTCTGCAAAAGCATCATATTAAAAATATTTTAAGAAATTTATAGTATTACTTTTTAATCTACTATAGAACCACCATAAGCATAGTCTTTTGTAGCTTATTAGCAATTTCTTTAATGAGTTTTTTGGTGTGATAGATAGTTAAAGTAACAGACAAATGACAGATTGTTTGCCTTTAATGATTTCCCTGTTTCAAGCCCATTACAAAGCAATTAGAAATCTGACAGCATTTTCACTCTGCATTACTGATCATCTAAAGTGATGAAGAATGAGAGGTGATGAATATTAATTGTATATTTTCATATGATTATCATAAATTATTACCTTGTCTGATGTGCTGCAGGTGAAACAGCAGTGCTAAGAAAGGCAGCCAGATAGATTAATTTGAAAGACTGTATAGTTTTTAAGAAATCTTTGTCTGTAGTGTAAATCCTGCTCTATAATGGGAGTCTCTGAATAATTTTTCTGTGAATAGTAAATTAATCATTTTTAGTTTCTCTGTATATTTGGAACAACTGAAATAAATTTGCTTATTTAAATACGAGAAAAGAGTATTTCATATTACTACATACCTACATATTTAAGTTCAGAGTTTAAAATATCTGATTTCAAAGTAAGATCAGTGAATTTTGTTGCTGCATCTTGAATATTGCATACATATACATTCACCTGTGTACAGAAACCTCCCTGCAGAGAAAGATGCCATAGAAGTAGTTCTCACGTTAGTTTTAAGTTAAAGTCAGGTAATCCTACAAAAGAAGAAGAGGCAAAATGAGAAAGTGTAACCAGATACAGGATCAGGTTTTTCTGGCTCCTCTGTAGGAGTTCTTGCAGCTGAGTGCTGTCTTCCCACTTTCTGCTATAAGCAGGGGAAGCCACTCCTGTCGAACCAGATGTGAGTGCTGTGGTCCCTTGGTGCTTGTCTTGGATTGGGGCCAAAGTTGGCCAAGAAACCAGAGCCTAGTGCTTGGCATGATGACAACGGCAGGCATAAAGCTTTCACGAGATTTGAAATGTATTGAATCAATTTTTCCAACTAAATTAGTTTGTTATCTCTCTGATGATAGATATCCATTGGCGTTCATTATGTAATGTATTGACTTGAATTTCTTGTGCTAATGTGGCTGTGTTGATTTGGTGCTGGCTCTTTGACCCATTTGCTGTGGTTTGCTTTGTGGGATACACGACTTACAGATAGATGCCTGCCATCTTGGATCCACCTTGATTTATGAAGAAAGCCATAATCAGTAAGGTGATGATTTTCAACTAATAAAATTATTTTCAACTAATAAAATTATTTTTAGCACATTACTTAGAAGGATTGTCTTTATTTCATATCTGGTTGTACATACTCTCTCTCTCTATGTGTGTGTGTGTGTGTGTGTGTGTGTGTATATATATATATATATATATATATATATGGTTAGGGTAGTGAAGAGCTCTCTGAAGTTCACTACAAATTCACTGAAGGAGAAGATAGGTGTCCTGATGAGAAAGGACACTATCAGGAAGGGGTGGAGTCTCTAGCATTCTCTGACTTAATCACCCTTTTGCTGGATAAGCTTTGCAAATATGTTATTTACTCTGTGTCTGAAGACCTCACAAGATTCTGCAATACAAGGATCTGCTTCTTCTACAAAGTGGGAAGTGGATCTGGCCAGCGTATCTTAAAGAATCCAAGTGAACCCCAGTGTCCTCAACCCCTTTCTGCTGTTGCTCATATTCTCTCTCTCTCTCTCTCTCAGTATAGGCAGTTTTATAAGTATAGACAGTTTTCATTGGAAGGACGCACATGTGCAAAATAGCAACAGATCCAGAAGAAGGGGAAGGGCAGCGGGAGTGGTGTTGGCCCGTCTCCCATGTGACAGTCCTACCTATGGGTAGGGGTTCACTATTAACTGTGGCAGCCTGGGGCCCAGCACTCCCCAAACTCTTTTCTAAACCCCAACCAGCCTTCCTTTGCTTCCACTCCTAACTTAGCACTGTGTTAGTCAGTGTCTTGTTATAATGAAACACATGAGGCTGGGAAATTTTATATTTTATTTTATTTTTTTATTGTTTTTTATTTTTTTTTTATTTTAGAAATATAAAAGTACAAAAACATATTGACAAACAGACACCCATTATCATAGAAAATAGTACAATCACAACTAATCTATAGACAAGGAGATATGGTCTCAACAGTAGTTGTTGCTTTATCCATTGATATCTTCGAATTGTAGATGTATGGACCCA